>CAJQZM010034250.1:0-40100 GCA_907164665.1 Colias nastes
TTAAGGTTGTTTCGTACGGAAGTCGTCCAGTGACTACTCCGTTTATTAGTGATTATATCTTGTTTAATTTATTGACTTTTTATTTTTTTTTTTTATATCAAATCCTGAGGTATCCTTCTTTTGAGTCTCCTGGTGGTTGTCTGGGCGTTCATAAGGTTTACAGCCAGCTGGTTTGGGTGGTGTTTAATACGCTCTTTATATGATTTAGTTCTCTCAACTATTTCTTCCTTAACCGTGCTTATGCAGAGGTCGTGGTGCAATCTATCATTGGACACATACCAAGGAGCACCTGTTACTAATCTTAGCATTTTTGACTGAAATCTTTGAACTATATCCACATTAGACTTTGCTGCTGATCCCCATAGCTGCAGGCCATATGTCCATATAGGCTTTATAATACATTTGTATAGTAACAGTTTATTATCTAAGGAAAGGGACGATTTTCTGTTTAGGAGCCAGAACAATGTGCGTAGTTTTTGACTCATTGCCAGTCGTTTTGTGAAGATGTGCTTCTTCCACGTTAGACGTCTGTCCAGATATATTCCAAGATACCTTACGTGGTCGTGTTGTGGAAGTTCTCTGCCGTTAAGAGTGACAGGTGGATGTCTCTTTTTTATAGGTGAAAGTTACCTGAACGGATTTACTCTCATTTGCTCTAATACGCCAGTCTTTGAGCCATTGAGATATTTGGTCGAGGCTGGATTGGAGCTTGTGTGAAGCAACAGCTGGTGAGTTATCTGTTACTAAGATTGCTGTATCGTCTGCAAATGTTCCAGTGATTACTCCATCGATCGAAGGGAGGTCCGCAGTAAATAGAAGGTAAAGAGTAGGACCCATAACACTACCTTGTGGAACTCCGGCTTGGATGCTTTTTAGTTCCGTTGTTTCTTCCGCCTGTTTTACAAAAAAGTATCTATCACTCAAGTATGACTTTATGAGGCTGTAGAAGTTAGAAGAAAGATTTTTTTTTACTTTAAATAGTAATCCATCATGCCACACGCGGTCAAAGGCTTGGGATATGTCTAGGAAGGCAGCAGTACAGTACTTTTTTTTTTCGTAGGTTTCGTTTATATGTTCCACTAATCGGTGTACTTGTTCTATAGTCCCATGTCTTTGGCGAAATCCGAACTGATGATCAGGCAGAAGTTTCTTCTCAGAGATAATTGGGGTCAATCTACGAAGGATAAGAATTTCCAATATCTTGGATGGTATAGGAAGTAGGCTTATAGGTCTGTATGATTGGGCCTCAACGGGATTTTTCCCTGGTTTGGCAATCATGATAACCTGGGCTACTTTCCACTGAGGTGGAAACGCACTACTTTGTATGATAGCATTGTACAGGAATGTTAGAAATTTGATGCCTTCCTTTGGAAGTTCCTTAAGGATTTTTCCTGTTATTAGATCGTATCCTGGGGCTTTATTAGAATCTAGGTTTTTTATGACTGTTCTTACTTCATTTATAGTGACCTTTTTCATGGGAGGACTAGAAACTTTGATACTTTGATTTAATAATAGGGCGACTTCTTGGGTTTTTAAAGAGCCCATATCTGGATTGGGTGTGAAGACTTGCTCAAGATGTTCAGCAAATGTATCCGCTTTTTGTGCGTCACTAGAAGCCCATTCAGTGTTACCTTTTCGTATCGGGGGATTGCTTGAAACAGGTTGTTTAAGTTTCTTTGAGGCTTTCCATAGAGAAAAGTTTGTTTCTGCTGTAGCGTCCATTCTTTCTAGCGATGTCTGGATGTTTTGGTTATCAATATTATGAAGAAGTGTTTTGAGTTTCATTTGTAGGTAATTCAAGTGCTTTTTATCCACAGGGAAACCCGTACTTTGCCATCGTTTCCGGGCTTTACGTTTTTCTGCCAATAACTCTCGAACAGATTTAGGGCAAGTCTCTTTACGAAGAGATTCTCCGACAGATGGAGTAGCGTACCAAGCAGACTGTTGGATACAGTTATTGAAGTGTTCAACAGCTTCTACTATGTCAGGGTCAGATTTTAATTGAATATTTAATTCCAGCTTTTCTGCTACG
Organism: Colias nastes; assembly: GCA_907164665.1. Classification (NCBI taxonomy): domain Eukaryota; kingdom Metazoa; phylum Arthropoda; class Insecta; order Lepidoptera; family Pieridae; genus Colias; species Colias nastes. The sequence continues at coordinate 2,033 of CAJQZM010034250.1, forward strand.
AGCTGCCTAAATAGTTCCCAATTAGTTCTATTTGAGTGTAATCTGCATGGCTTCGGTGTTTCTGCTATTGACCTTCTTAGTGTTATTTCCACAGGAGAGTGATCAGAGGATAAATCTGTGCTAGTTTTACAGGTAATAAACTTAGGTGATAACCCTCTTATTACATAAAAGTCTAGCAGATCTGGTATTTTACTACTATCCGTAGGCCAGTAGGTTGGCTTACCAGCTGAAACAACGCCGAGTTTTAATTTATCTATAGCCATTAATAGTTGCCTGCCTTTAGTTGTTATTGTACGCGAACCCCAATATTGATACTTGGCATTATAATCGCCACCAGCGATAAATCTGGTATCAAAAGAGGAGAAGAACTTTTCGTAGTCTTCACATTTTAATTGATGTTTAGGTGGACTATAAACTGCAGATATTGTGAATGGTCCAACCCAATCTTCAATAACGACATTAGTTGCTTGAATTTGTTCAGTGCAGTAATGAATTATTTCATGGTGTTTAATATTCTGTCTTATGAGCACCGCACTTCCTCCATGTGCGGTACCGTCAGGGTGCATTGTATGGTATATTTTGTAATTTGGGATGCTGAAATGACTTTTCTTCGTAAAGTGTGTTTCTGTGATCAATAATATGTCTATCTTTTGTGTCTCGAGATATGCCTTAACCTCAAGGGTATGTTGTGACAGCCCATTGGCATTCCATAGGGCGATTTTCAAGCAGTCGAAGGTGACAGCTTGGTTGTTAGGGCTATTATAAGGTTTGTCAGTGTAGTAAGTTGTTGCATCATTTGTTTCATCAGACTCATTATTTCATGAATATCGTTTTGATTACTGAGTGTTGTAGCTTCTGTTGTTGAGTTCGCCGATTGCGGTTTATTGGTTACAGCATCTTTGTATGAATATGGGTGATTTAGCTTTTCTTTATTTAAAGAGTTGTGACTTTCTCTAGTAGCATTCGAATCTTTGGTAGATAAGTAGGTTTTCCTGCGTTCTGCGGTCTTAGGAAACTTGAGGTTTTGGAGTTCACGATAAATTTTACAGCCTTTGTAATTTGCTGGATGGTTACCATCACAAAGGACACATTTAACACTGTCTGATCTTGTTTTCCTTAAACAATCGCTGGAGAGGTGATCACCAGCGCATTTAATACATTTAGGGCTACGGCGACAGTAGGTTTTGGTGTGTCCGTATTGTTGGCATTTTGCGCATTGTGGAAGCTCGCGTTTCGGCCGGGGAGGTTCAAAAGATACGATGCAGTTCATTAGGGTTTTTACTTCATAAATGTGCTTGTTGTTGGGTTTAGTTTTTAGTTCAATTATGAACAGTGGTAATGGTTTCTTTGTCACTTTTTGCTTGATATTCCATATGTTTGTGCTGGTGTGCCCTATGTCTTCCAGAGCCTCTTTAATATCCTCTGGGTCTGCTGAAGGATGCATCTTCTTAAGTACCACTTTAAAACCCCGTTCGTTCTTAGGTTTGTATGTAAAAAACTCTGTATTTCTAAGTTCTAATTGGTGAACAATAGTTCTATAAGTCTCAGAGTCTTTAGGTTGTATTTTAACTTGATTGTTAGTGAGAACTTTTAGGGTGAACATATCGTGCACATGTTCGTTAAGAGTCTTTAAAAGGGGTTGAATATTTTCAATAGGGATGTAACGATACATGATTTTGCCGATACGATACCGATACCGATATTTGTAGTAATGTATCGGCGATACCGATACCGATACCGATATCGATGGCTTGGTATAAAAATAAATAGTGAATTATGCATAAAAAGTTACCAACATTTAACAGAGACTCAACTGTTAATCGTATTCTTTTAAATAAAAATGCCAAATCAAAAAACAACAAAACCATTTATTTTAGTACTAGCTTTCCGACTGCGGCTTCGACCGCGTTTTCAAAGAAAAACCCACATAGTTCCCGTTCCCGTGGGATTTCCTGGATAATTGTGAAAGAATTTTTGAAATCGGTCCAGTAGTTTATGCGTGAAAACCATACCTACATACATAATTACAAACCTTTCCTCTTTATAATATTAGTATATTATAACCGCGAAGCGCGTCGAACGCGGCAACTGATACACAAAAATAATCCTTAAGGCATGATTCACGCGCGATGACTTATAGCGTATTACATGTATAACTTTGGTGTTTCTACACCGATTTACATGATTCTTTTTTTATTGAATAGGTAATAATGTTAACTTTTTTTAATTAGGGATGAGTGAGAGTGTTGTAAACGTAAGAGTAGACAAATATAATCAGAAAGCTCCGAATTGCTAAGCTATTGAAGTTTCACGTGTTATTGTGAGTCAATTTTAAAAGATAGACATATGCTGTCTAGGAATTTATTTTTATATATTAATAATAATAATTTAAGAACATTTGTGTCGTACATTATTTCTATGTAGCTTTAAGCTTTAATTAAGGCTGCACACGCGACGGAAGCTTAAAAAATGGAGTAACTTCTCCCGTTTTCCCAATATTTCCCTTCACTGCTCTGCTCATATTGATCGTAGCGTAATAAAAAGTATACTATAACCTGCCCAGGAGTATGAAGAATAATTGTGCCAAATTTCGTTAAAATCCGTCGTGTAGTTTTTGTTTCTATAACGAATATATAGACAGACAGACAGACAGACAAAAATTTTACTGATTGCATTTTTGGCATCAGTAGCGATCCCTTATCACCCCTTCATAGTTTTTTTTTAATATATTTCATGTACAGAATTAGCCTCTCTACAGATTTATTATAAGTATAGATTGTTATTTTACAAAGTCAGTTAAACTTTAAGTAATACACATACAATCAGTACCTAATAAAAGTTTACTATTGGTAGAGTTTTTTCAGAAAACAAAGTGCGCACGCGCGGGCGGCCTCCCGCATCGTTCATTGGGCGCGGTTTTTTGAATTGTTTGATATCGGTATCGGTTGTTTTATTATCGGCGATACCGATATATCGGCTTGCCGATTATATCGGCCGATATATCGGTATCGGTATCGGTATCGTTACATCCCTAATTTTCAACTTTGTCAACAAATATTGGTGGTGGTTTATTGGTCTTATTAGAAGGAGTATTATTATTTTCTGCCTGCTCGTTATCAACTTCTAAGCTGGAGAATCTGTTTGTTGTAGGTGTTTGATGGCTATGAGATAGCCAATATGAGTCTAATTTGGTTTGCTTTTGGGCTCCATTGTTTTCAGGACTCGAAAATTGCAAAATAATTAGTTACAGCTCTTGTTTTGCTTTAAAACTATTGTGTAAAACAATGCTTTTCAATGTCATAATTTGGATTTTTTTACCATTGCGATATAAAGTGATTTGAATGCCTTATTTGGAATATTTACCAGATACTAAAAACGACCGTCGTGAATATTGTATTTATAAAACTAAGATATTCAGATAACTGTTGGTTGAAGTCAACTATGCGCGGTCAATTTTATTGATTGATGCCTGATCGATACTTCAACATTCTTCGTGTAGAAAAATTCATCTTTAGCTTGAGAAATCTAAAATTGGTTATCCGCATCCACGAACCCAATGAATAAAAATACAAAAAATCAAGTCAACCCTATAAAAAGTTAAGTACCACTTCATAAATCCAGGTGTACATTGGTCGAAAAGACCCGTGTCGCGAAATAAATCCCTGTTACAAGATTATAAAGGGTTGATCGGTCATATCGGTCACTCTGAGGTAACGTGAGTCAAATGGGCTTAACCCTTCACTGCTCACTACAATAAAATTAAAATAACTTTTCGCTTTAGCGGTTTTTAATATCGAGGTTTACGATTCGGCGTGTATTTATTTTTAGAAATATTTATTCCTCATAATATATATTATGTGCCTTGCAAACATATATTTAATTTAGTGGGTATGTATGTGTGTATCTTTCCATCATCAAACAAGCAAATAGCGTATTTATAAAATAGTAGTTATTAGTAATAGTAGTACTACCTACCGATAATTACAGTATGTATCTAAGAATGCTATTAAATTCTAGAAACTGAATAACATTCAATTGAATAAGACAGCATCCAAAACTACGAAATAAATAATGAAAATCACTTTTTAAATTCATAAATTTATCAAAATCAAATCTAAAGCATCTAAATGGATGTACTTACGTCTAAATTAAAAAACATTTTCCTTCGAACCAATAATTTTTGACAAAATGAAGGCAAAAATTCCATTTATAGCAATGAATCAGGTAACATTAAACACACAGGGACAATAAAGGATCAATCTTGTAAAAGAAACCCTAATGAATTCGCTTCAAAACAATCCCGAACGAATTGGCCATTTTTCATTCGTATACTTACAAGTGGTAGTTATTTTTCGCTTGCGGTACAAGTTATAAGCTCATTATTTTTAATTTAGATACATTTTTATTTTATACTTACTTGCTCTCCATCCTCCTTACTCAAACAGAGGCAAATTTTATTTGTTAATTATATCTATCAAGATTGTTCTTTAATTTTTTGAAGACCTAAATTTCATTTTAACGATTTCATAAACATTCCTTTGTCATTGGCACTTCTGCCAGGATTTCAGCAAGTACCCATGAATTAAAATTTTCTGTTCATTCAACTTTATCGTTTATTAGTAGTGTAGTAGTGAAGTCCCATATCCCCTAGTGGGGTAAGGGGCAGATACATTATACATCTATTTCACTGATCGATTTTTTTTAGGGACAAGATCAGCCTTCTTTGTCCTACCAGACCGAGACAATTTTTAAGCTATTGCATAGCTTCTATCGCGGGCCTTGAGCGCGGGGACCGAATCGAGAAATTCCGTAACGAAAAAACCTCACGCTCCCCACTCCGACGGGCTCGGAGGTGTGGCTTGGAGGCATGCTATGCAATAGCTTTACCGCGGCAGTCCCCGAGTGCCACACGTCTTTTTTTTTTTCTTCGTCTCCACCGGGAATCGAACCCCGGACCCCTCGGTGCTACGCTCACGCGTCAAGTACCAAGGAGGCGGTCGAATTATCGTTTATTGAAGTTCGTTAGCTTATAACATACACCACGTAATATAAAAGAAAAAATGGAGCTATTAATTTTAATTTGTCCTCCCGAGGATTTGTGTCCTGTTGAATCTAAGGCTTGATTTACGATCTTTCTGTACTAACAAATTTCACGGCGTTATTACTCTGTATTGATGTCATTATTAAATATTGTTTTGTTAATTTAATAGTATTTTAGGGAATAAGCTCCTTGTTTCTAATGAAATAAGGTCTAGACTCTAGTCTAGCTTAATGAAGTCTTGCGTTTTACAAATTGCTTTTCGTCCATTTTGAACGATCGTCGTTTTCTATATTTGTTATTTTAATAAAGTACTTCTTTTGTTAAAATACATTACTTTCTTCAATAAGGTGCTGAAAGAAAAACATATGAGAAAATCTATGAGATCGTACAATATGTAATTAATCATTCGTTTTCGAATTGGAATCACTTTAAAAACAAATTTACCATAATTATGTAAAGATGCATAATTAGCGAAGCCTTACACCTTACAGGGACAGATCCCTTAATCTCCGTTCAAATTTAAAAATGTTTAAACGCATTTTATTACGACTTTCAATGAAGAATATTTTACAATTTTGCATTATATTTTGCCAAGCAATGAAAGTGACCACTTAAACTATACAGGGTGTAATCGTTAAGTGTGCACAGGCGATTATTCCGTAACTATTACAGATATCAAAAAACTTTAAACTGATATCGAAAGTATTTAACCTCATGAGTAAAATGGCCATAATAAATTTTTAAAAATAAAACGAGAAATATCTAAAAAATTAACTTGAAACCCTCCCATACATTTAGTATGAGATACGAATATCCCATGTACATGGGTTGATCCAAAAGTAATGGTAATCAATATTAAACAAGGTCATTACAGTTATAATAATTATGTAGTTCTCTAGATAGTCTTCTAACTAGAAAATATACTTCAATATTTTTTTCCTAAACTTAAAAAAAAAACTTTGACTTCATCCACAAAAACCCCTCCACGCGGCCATCACTTCGCTGTCGTCTTAAAATAATTTATTGCTAAGAAAGTGTTTCTTGTGCCGAGGAAAGAGATAAAAGTAAATAGGAGCTAGATCTAAAAAATAGGGTAGGTGTTCAAGCATTTGGAATGCCGATTTTTGAATGGCAGCCATCGCAACTGACGCTTTGTGATCTGGTGCGTTGTCTTGGTGAAACAGCGTTCAGGTCCGCAGTTTGCCATGTCTCTTTTCCTTACTAACCTACCGCAATCTTTTAATTTGGTCTGTTTAGTAAGAGCCCAATAAAGTGGCTACCTTTTTAAAATATTCTACTATAATTATTCCTTCAGCGTCCCAAAAAACTACCGCTTTAATCTAACCTACTGATTTTCACTTTGAATTTCTTCATCGTCACTTTGGAAGCTCGCATCCAGGACATTGATTGTTTTTTGGTTTCAGCATAAACATGGTGAACTCGGGTAACGTCCATGATCACAAAACGTGACAAAAAATTATCCTGATATCTAATGATATTAAAATTTAGAAATTTACCCTCTACATGTCGAATCGTTGTTTCTTCTTTTCGTCGGGAAACATTCTGGCACGCACGGTTCACATTCAAATTAATGTAAATAATTGGAAACGTGGCCTGTTGATATGATTTTTTTGTGATTACTTAGTGAATACATGAGCAAGCAAAAAACATTTATTTTATATTTTTATGTGCACAGGAAATACCCAATTATCATTACTTTTGGATCAACCTAGTACATTTAATATGAAAGATTTTAGCTTTTTCTTTCTTTTTTGGTTTTCTGCTTTAATTACTTCGCAAATTTGAAGGGAAGTTCATTTAGAAACTGTAAATAGAGCTCCTCATTGTATTGCACAATGAGGACATCACTTCGAAAATCTGCTATGAATACAAAATGTATGGGAAATAAAATGTATGGGAGCGTTTAATGTAACATTTTTGGATATTTCTCGTTTTATTTTTAAAAATTTATTATGGCCATTTTACTCATTAGGTTAAGTACTTTCGATATCAGTTTAAAGTTTTTTGGTATCTGCAATAGTTACGGAATAATCGCTTGTGCACACTTAACGATTACACCCTGTATAGTTATAATACAAGGTCTACAAAGACAGGATTACAAAAGTACGCAAAAAATGATCAAACCACAGAATTATTAGCCAAATAATGTGACAAATCTCGGTTACGGTGTCTTAATAAAGAAAAAAAAGGCTGATTAGGCAGAAAATATAGTAAGCAACAAAACAATTTCCGTAATTATTCTGTAGATACTATATCCGTATCTGTATTATATCCTAATAAATCAGAAAGTCTATCTATGTATGCGTCTCTTCTACTTTCATGCTACTTTGGCTGAACTAATGCCTGAAAATGCTTTTACCTCATAATTTTTAACCTTTACTAAAAATATGTTGAAAATTGTAAGTAGAGTAGATTATACTACCTATATTATTTACTTTAGGTTTATTAGTTTAGTAGCTGTGAGGGGCAATCAAGCTGGTGATGTTCATCTGATAGTAAACGATTACCACCACCCATTAACATTTACATTTTCAAACAACTTCTAACATATTATATATAAAGAATCATGAAGGTTATTGCAATTAAAACCTTATCAAAGTCTTGAAAAATAATTACATGAAGTGAACGTTATTATAATACGAAGGATGTTTATTGCAGTCTCAATAATTGAAATGTGATGTAAGAAGATGATTCGAACATTAAAGCCACTAGCACCAAGGTTTTAATAATCTCGAGGTTTCTGTTCAGTATATACGAATTTTAAAGTATTTTATATGTTTTACTAGCTGTTGCCCACAGCTTTTCCGTGGTCAAAATATTTTGTACTATGTACTAACTTTCACCCCTTATTTTTCCCTTTGGTGAAAGAATTTATCAAAATCCTTTCTTAGCGGATGCCTGCATCGTGGCTATCTGCATGGCAAATTTCAGGTCGAAACAGTAGTTCAGTTAGTTTCTGTGCGTTGATAGATCAGTTAGTTAGTGAGACCTGTATGTGCGTTTTTATATTGAAAGATTTGTATACATTCTCGTGCACTGTACACGTGCTCTCCCCGTTCCATCAGTAATAGCGCTGACGCAAAATTGACACAGCCGAATGAGGACCGGCAGCTCTAGTTTTTCTCGTAGTCAATATTTATTCCTCTTTTTCCTTACGCTATCCTAATAAAGAGAGGACCAATAAGAGATTTTGCGCAGTACCAACAGCTCTATCATTTTATTGTAAAAATAATTATGCTTTAAATCTAAGTTGTAGCGCTATCCTGGAAACTGACACAACTAATTTGATAGTAACCTTATTTTTAGAGGGGACCCAAGCAGGTGGTTCGCCTGATGAACATGCAGAGGTGCCTTTGCTTAATATAAGCGGTATGGTAAAAGGCCTTTTATTCATGACAAATACGCTAGCCTAATGTGGTTACCACCAGAAAGCTCCAAAACCCAAATTCAAACGTTACAAAGCAGCAGTTGCTTAATTCGACCTATGTTTCACAAGCAATCTATTCGTGCGTGAACGCGTTCTACGCAAACCATTTCACTGGCCATAACCTCATGTAGGGAATAATAAATCTTTTCGTAAGACCTCACCGGATATCATACTGTTATTGTAACTGTATTGTAATGTTTAATTGTATTGCGTTTATTAAATATTGTTATAATTGTTAAGTATTGCGTTAGGGGAAGTGCATTTATTTGCAATAGGATTTGTGTATTTGAATAACGATAATTACTACTTACTATATCTACTCTTATTGTATACTGCTGCTACAGCTGTAACTTTAATGTCAGCGAAAAATATTTTGGTACCATAAGGATTGACTGTTCCGCCAATGAACAGTTTTAATTTTTTTTTTATGTATTAGCGGGAAAATGAGCTGGCGCGTCACCGGATTAATGCGATGATTGGCGCCGCCCATAATCACCCACAAGACCAGTAGGTACGGTTGCAGGTGTGTTGCCGGCCTTTTAGGGAAGATAGATAGATTCTACATCAACAAAGGTGAAAACAATATTTTTTGAGAAATTATCCTTTATGAACATAATATAGACTCAGAAAATGTTCATAAGCATATAAAAAAGTGCTTACTTCATTTTCCTGTAACTTCTAATAAAATAAAAAAGTCCGTTTTATCCGCGTTTAGCGCGATGGATTATGACTTAATCCCTAATAGAAAGACTACCCTCATCGGGAACAATGACATGCTGATGATAATGTCCAACATACTATCCAGAAATATATATACTCTTATATGTACTAGATTTCTGCCCCCGGCTTTGGTCGCGCAGTTAAAGTAAATTCTCATACGAATGAGATATGTTTTACCGCGGTAAAGAGTAGCTTATGTGGTCTAGCCTCGTTAATATAATCTATACTTAATATTATAAAGCTGAAGAGTTTGTTTGTTTGAACGCGCTAATCTCGGCAACTACTGGTCCGAAAAATTTTTTCGGTGTTAGATAGCCCATTTACCGAGGAAGGCTATATCATCTAGCTAAGACCAACAGGAGCGGAGCACTGCGAGTAAAACGGCGGAGCACAGCTAGTCATATCATAAAATAGCTCCGTTGCGACGTGAAAGAAAGACAAACAAACAGACTTTTGAATTATATTAGAAAGAGTTGTCTTATTTAGTTAAATAACCAGATAGTTATTATAGTCAATTTTAGGTAAAACAAATTGCCGATTCACTCGAGAGCTAGTAATTTGGTAGAAACACTTAAGCTTTACGTAAACATGCCACGGTTTGATAAATAATTCCCCATCACTGTAACAAGGTCGCCATTTCTTCTACAAACAACGATTTTCATGGATAAACAATAATTAGGGCGTAGTAAAATAATGATAATATCTGTGACGAACAATTATGCCGTTTTAATATTAAATCAATGAATGATTATTATGTTAATTCACAAGATGTAGTTCCTAAATCATATGTGATGAATATAATCTTTTATGTATCTGTTATATAACGTTGGTTATAATCTTTTTGTAAAATTTCATCGATAACCATATGCAGCGCTTTCAGTTTTTGCCTTAGCTGTTGTATTAGCAAAGAGCAGATATATATAGGTACTAGCTTCCGCCCGCGGCTTCGCCCGCGTGGTGTTTTGATAAAAGGTAGCCTATGTTCTTTCTCAGGGTCTAAAGATTGTCTGTGCCAAATTTCATCAAAATCGGTTCAGAGGTTTAAGCGGGAAAGCGTAACAGACAGACAGACAGAGTTACTTTCGCATTTATAATATTAGTTACAAGGATATTTTTTGTATCTAGTAATTAAATGCTTTAAAAATTCTTCTCACCAGACATTTATATTATTCTACTTTATAAGCTATTTTTTTTTCAGATTTTATACCTACTTCGCTCGTGTGAATCCGAGGCAAGCTGCTAAAAGCAATAGAACGATGTCACGAACTTTTGTTTGGAAAGGCTCTGAAATATATTTAAGCACTTTGAAGCTGATTGATATTGTGTCCAATAAGCCTTTAGTCCTGTCGGTTATTGTTCAGTATTCTGCTCTCATTTACTGAATAAATATTTTTCCAATTACAAAGCGCTAAAGTACCTACTTGTAACTATTTGTTACGTAATAGGAACCAATTTAGAATTAATTTACTATCACTACATAGTATAAAACAAAGTCGCCTTAGATTAAGGATTGGTCTCCGCGCGCGCGCTACGACTAGATACCGCCCCACCTAAAAACAATAGCTCTGTGAGTGCGGCAACTCATTTCTGTAGTGTGTGTTAGGTAATTTGTAAAGACGCTAGTGTGTGTGAAGAATTGTGCTGCCAGCTACATAAATTTTACCTCATAAATGGGAAATCGGCCATCTTGGAAAGGAGTTTGAAAAATATTTTTTTTCATCTGACCTGGCCGGGAATCGAATCCATGAACATGCGACTCAAATCCACTTGCGACGCTACTATACTATAGTCACAAAGGTTGTTTAACAGTAAAAAAGCGGAAATAAAAAAATAACATATTATATGAGTCAGTTAAACATGGTTAAACAGAAATAAATTATTGTTATTATACTTTTTTATATATGTGTTAGTAATAGTATTGAAAAAAAAAGTTCAAATTATTGCTAAAAGATTTCCTCAACCACGTGTATTTTTTTGGATATGCAGTACGGCAACACTGAATGGCGTCGTATTTTCGTAGACAAAATTTTCGAAGTAAAGGTGAAATTTCGAATAATACGATACTTAGTGATGGTACGTGATCCCAGTGTCTTTCTTATTTTTTGTTGTATTATTTTTAAATAGTTTTATGACACAAAGAGGCATTTTACTTCAGATTTTGTTCAAAATCTTTATAAACTATCGGTTCGCCCTCTCCACACAATGCTTGTGACACGACTGGCTTGGGTACGCCGAATTCGGCGTACTATTAGTTGCCGCATTTTTCAAGTACGCCGGCGGTATCTAGTCGTAGCGCGCGCGCGGAGACCAATCCTTAATCTAAGAAAGTCGCTTTCTCTGTCCCTATGTCCCTATGTATGCTTAACTACGCAACGGATTCTGATGCGGTTTTTTTAATAGATAGAGTGTATATTAAGTAATACGCTATTTTCAAGAGTAAAGTTTTAGTATATAATTTATTATGTTTTAGACAAAGCAGGCGAAGCCGCGGGCGGAAAGCTATAAAGTATATAGTATAAGCACAAGTATAAGTATATATATAGAGTGATAAATAATGATCAAAACTAGCTACTCCTCCAATCTCTCGGATTGTATGAAATAACTTAATTGCATCTATCTATAAACCATTTTGAAATATTAAAATTGCGTGAATATCGACCATAAAACAAACAAAGAAACATATCAAAATCAAATAAAAAAGCGGATTCAAGTAATAAGTATACTTATAAGAGTAAGACATTTTTTCAAACAACAATCAAAAATAGTTAAATAGTGTGTGAATATCGATTATGAAACAAACGTGACAAATCTTTCTACCAAAATCAGTCCCGCTATTTTCAAGTAATAGAGCTATAGACAGACAAACAAACAGATACCTACGCTATAATAATTGGTTCCTGTTAACAACCTACCATGTATATTGATCCCTACATATTAAACACTAGACCAGAGGCGGCTCGTGACAAAATTGTATGGGTGTTCACTTGAAATAAAACAACGAAAATACAATAGCGTTAGCAGGATAATTTATTACAAAAAAAAAATGAGCACCACATAAATCCATACTAATATTATAAATGCGAAAGTAACTCTGTCTGTCTGTCTGTTACTCAATCACGCCTAAACTACTGAACCAATTTGCATGAAATTTGGTATGGAGATATTTTGATACCCGAGAAAGGACATAGGCTACCTTTTATTGCGAAATATGTACCACGGGCGAAGCCGGGGCGGACCTCTAGTAATATTATAAATGCGAAAGTGTGTTTATTCGTTTTAATGTGACATGGCCATGGGTAACTTTTGACAGCGGTGAAACGACTCATACTAATGCGAATTTAACATCAGGGGAATCCGCGGGCAAAGAAAAATATATGAATATTGTTTTCAATAAAAATGATGATGATGATGATATTGTTCATGAAATTAATAATAATTCCATAATTCCAGGGCCCTGGTGAAAGCGCCCAACGACCAGGCGAGTTTATACGTTCGCTAGCTATGCAGATACTGAGCCATCTGCGCACGCGCGGCCTGTGGATAGAGAGCATAGCGTACGGGATGTGGGTGGGAATAGGTGGGTGGTTTACTTTAATCAGTCGTAAAAATTTCTAATTTTAGGAAGATTAGAAAAATGATTTTAACAATAGTTAGGGAAATTTCGATTGACAGAAAAATTACGATAAGTCAGGAAAAATTTCTATAAGTCAGGAAAATTTCCATAAGTCAGGAAAATTTCCATAAGCCAGGAAAATTTCTATACGTCAGGAAAATTTCTATGCGTCGGGATAATTTCTATAAGCCAGCAATATTTCTATAAGCCAGGAAAATTTATATACGTCAGGAAAATTTCTATGCGTCGGGAAAATTTGTATAAGTCAGGAAAAATTCTATACATCAGGAAAATTTATATATATATGGAAAATTTGTATACGTCAGGAAAATTATTATAAGCCAGGAAAATTTCTATAAGCCAGGAAAATGTCCATAAGAAAGGAAAATTTAAGACAGGAAAATTTCCATAGGTCCGGAAAATTTCTATACGTCAGGAAAATTTCTATACGTCGGGAAAATTTCTTTAAGCTAGCAAAACTTCTATAAGCCAGGAAAATTTCTATACGTCAGGAAAATTTCTATGCGTCGGGAAAATTTCTATATGCCAGGAAAATATCTATAAGCCAGGAAAATTTCTATACGTCAGGAAAATTTGTATAAGTCAGGAAAAATTATATACGCCAGGATAATTTCTTTACGTCAGGAAAAATTCTATAAGCCAGGAAAATTTCTATACGTGAGGAAAATTTCTCTTTGCCGCAAAAATTTCTATAAGTCAGGAAAAATCCATAAGTCGGGAAAATTTCGATAAGACAGGACAATTTCTATACGTCAGAAAAATTTCTATTTGTGTGTGTGTGTATGTGTTTGTTACTCTTTCACGCAAATACTACTGAACCGATTACAATGAAATTTAGCACACATATAGAAGGTAACTTGGATTAACACATAGGGTAGGTTTTATCCCGGAAATACGACGGGAACGGGAACTATGCGGGTTTTCCTTTGAAAACGCGGGCGAAGCCGCGGGCGGAAATCTAGTGTCTATATAAACACTAAAAATTATAAAGTATTTCAAAACGAATTCAATTATTATTTAGCAAAATTAGAAAATCCCCGAATTTGCATTCGCGAGCGTATTCATAGTGTTTGTTTATAATATAGGAGTGGCTACGTCGCGTGCAATTGTTGCTGTCATGCGATGCGCAACGTCGCTTGAGAGCGGCGCTCCGAAAATGGCTATTTTTCCATAGTAAATCTTTTGTTTCATGCGCAGGACTGTGGCGAAATTTCTCTTTCACTCTTATTGGATTTCGTATGTAGGCAATGTACTGAATGTTGTTTCATAGGAGCGCAATCGAGAGCTCCGTAAGCTCCTTTTCGCGCGTTACTTATTAAATGAACAAGAGTGTACAGTACTCCAAAATTAATAATGCGCATGCAGATCTTCGCTAATTATCGTATTTCCAGAAACACCCGAATCACCCCGAATCATTGAATCGTAAGTGCCCTGAACAATTCACTTGCATCTTGCACCTTGTTCGAAAGAAATAGGAGTTAATTCAGAGTCATACACAATCGAAAACAATTCGGGCGATAGGTGACGGTAGTCTGTCAGTCAAAAAATTCAAAAATCCGTCAGACGTCTTTATATATTGGTGGTGACCGCACGTATTATCTCTGTATGGAATTATATAGAGCTGCTGTTACATACCCTTCTTAGTTTAGTTTCGAAGTTGAATTTTCCGGTAAAATGATTATTTACACAGGTAGCAGATAGCAGTGGGGAAAGTGAAAATTAATAAGAGCATAATGAAAGTTCTGATCATTCTACGATATCAGAAATAGTGATAATCCCTGATTCTGTAAATCCTTTGGACTGAGATTTTAATGATTAGATTTCACAATTTAAATGTAAACCAGTGTTTGAAAATCATTCTTTTAAATATAAACTTTGTCTTATTTTAACCTTCCATACATCCATCATTACGCCAGCTTCAGTAAGACACTTTAATAGTTCTAAGTATAGAATTTTCCAAGTAAATCAATACAACAAATATATATTCGCAATCGTGTGGCTTATCCTCGCTATTAACTTACATTGAATTATCGAAACAAATTTCGTTACCTTATCTCTTTACCATAAAATCACAATGAAACTCATAATTCTAATAAACTATGCATGATAAAAATACATTTAACCACTCTATATACATATCGTCTTCGGAGGCTCGGGAAATATGACAGTTGCCGAACAGTGACGAATTTTTCTATGCGCATTATCAGTTTGGGAGTACTGTATGTAATGTATTTTATTTGTAATGTGTAAAGGTACTTATTTTATTGATATTAGTATTGGAGTTTTTTACGATAGATTTTAAATAATGAGCAGGTATAACTTTATTATAATTATTTATGGGAGTTCACTGCACCAGCGCTCCTGAGGACGAGCCGCCTCTGCACTAGACCAATATATAAACTAATTAATAATTAATTATGTCATCAAATTAATAATAATAACATTGTGATTAATATTAGCCTTTACATTGTTAATGTGTAATATGTTCCTATATTGCGTGAATTTACCTTTTATAAAGCTAATTTACAGCAAATACTTTTTATACAACAGATCATATTTTCCATTCGTTCATTTTATTCAGTGCTATACTTATTTTACTTAACTATTGAATTGATTTCCTCTTAGCTTTTGCTCGCTTTATTCTTCACCTTATTTCACAGTCTATACATGTTCCTTTATTTTTTTAAGTATACCTTTTTTCCATATAATATTTTATCAATATGCTGAAAATCTTCAAAATCGAAA
Source organism: Colias nastes (assembly GCA_907164665.1). NCBI lineage: Eukaryota > Metazoa > Arthropoda > Insecta > Lepidoptera > Pieridae > Colias > Colias nastes. The sequence goes on from CAJQZM010034250.1 coordinate 17,621, forward strand.
TGAAACGGAATTTGTTAAGATTATAAGATAAAGGTAAAAACATAGTAAAGTAAAAAAATATAACGATTCAATCGTTTTACACCCTTTACAAACTTTCTTAACACCTAACTCATATTTTCGACCATTTGAACGAAATCCACAAGGGATCTTAACATTGTCAAAGGGCTCTTAAATGTCCTAAATTTAATGAATTGCGTTTCAGTATTTGCTGAGAGCACTTGACAGCAAAACTGATAACTTTGTATATAGTGGAGGACTCTTAGAACCTTAGTCGGATATAGAACTTTTTAGTATTTATTGGTATCACCTAAATTTGGTTAAGTGTACAACTTTTTAGCTATCCTTAATATTATGATAAAGCTGAAGAGTTTGTTTGTTTGTGTGTACGCGCTAATCTCAGGAACTACTGGTCCGATTTGAAAAAATATTTCGGTGTTAGATAGCCCATTCATCGAGGAAGGTTATAGGCTATATAACATCACGCTAAGACCAACAAGAGAGGAGCCACGCGTGTGAAACCGCGGAGAGCAGCTAGTAATTAATAACAATAAAATGGGTATCTAATTTCAGATCAATATTACCACAATACATTCATAAAATCGAAATAGATTGTGACGTTTCTAATATTAACAAACTTGTAAACAAACAGCAAACATAAAAATTAAAAAAGTGGTTTTAATACATTAAGTATATTCTATAGTTCTACTGCGTTAAAAAGTTTTATTCTTTTAAAAATTATTCATCCCGATGTTCCATCAAAGCGAGCTTGGTCACAAGCAAAGTTATAATTATATTCCATAAATAAATCGAGTTTAAAACCCAGTTAAAAAAACTTACAACCTTCTTATAACGTACCCACCTATAATATTCACAAAATCATTTACATAATTCGATCCATTAATCTTTAATACAATAAAAATACTGAAAACCGTCAAGCCAGAGCGTGCACAAAAACATAATAAGGTCTATCGTTTCTTATACTTTTGTGATCAAACAAAAAACGCCCTAGTGACGTCATACTGGCCATGACCCGTTCTGTGTACACGGTCAAGCGAGATCAACATCTTGTGACTCTGAACCTTAGTGCCTAGTAATACTGGTGATTTTTGCATAACAATGTGTGTGTTTGTTTGTAAATATTGCATTGCAGTGAGCAAAACTCGCCGCACTTACATAATACCTGAAGAAGGCTCTATATGAACGTTTTACGGAATACTAGTTGATACCTGCGGCGTTTTCTGCATTTAGTATAGACAATAGAACTTATGGATATCTATGATTAAAGCCAATAAAAAAAAACGTAAAACTAGTTAATACTTGCATTTTTTTTTTATAAAATGAAACGCTTGTCTGTATCTGTTATATTTTTTTTATTAAATACACATTTATTTCATTTGTTGCTGGGGACTTTTTTCCTTGTAACAACACTCGTCACCATAGTTACCAAAGCAATTCACAGCACATCATCTATTTACCCAATTATATGTATCTTATTATAAAATACATTTTATATACAAAATATTATATTTACGATACATACTTTGAGATCATTTTAAATTGGGTGGGATTCGAGACGTGTTTTTCTATAAAATGTTACATAATCACTACATAGTATAAAACAAAGTCGCTTTCTCTGTCCCTATGTCCCTTTGTATGCTTAAATCTTTAAAACTACGCAACGGATTTTGATGCGGTTTTTTTTAATAGACAGAGTGATTCAAGAGGAAGGTTTTAGTATATAATTTCAAAGCGGGCGAAGCCGCGGGCGGTAAGCTAGTATATTATAATTTATACTCCTTGTATTATATTGTATACATTTATTTCTTTCATATTGGTATATATTTATTTATTAAATAATTAGGTTGCGAAATATAACTCTACAATCACGTATTATTTAATGCTAATACATAAGCGATTAAACATCTATTTGTGGTTATATAAATTGGTAAATAATTGTTGTTTATACATTAATTACAAATAAATTGACTTGTAATTACTCTGTTCTGTTTGATACTGTCGGTATATCGAACTTATGTTGATAAGTAAATACTCACCAAAACATTTTATTTCCTTTTTTTTTATCAATAGTAAAAAAAAACATACGAGCTTAGTGCATTTATTAAGTGTTCCTATAATTAAGTACAGTTAAGCAACTTAAGGCGCGGTCACTGAATTGATGGGTGACCGTTCAATGATATTTCAGTTGAATGATTTTCTTCTTTGAATGTCTCAGTGGAACAAAGAATTCTCTTTATTGTTAAGCAGCTAACATTAAACTTATTACTTAAAGTAACTTAATCGAATCTTCACTAAATAGTATAAAACAAAGTCGCTTTTTCTGTTGCTATGTCCCTATGTATGCTTAAATATTTAAAACTACGCAACGGATCTTGATGTGTTTTTTTTAATACATAAAGTGTTTCAAGAGGAAGGTTTTGGTATATTATTAATTAGGTTTTAGGCACAGCGGGCGAAGCCGCGGGCGGAAAGCTAGTTTAATTAATAAAATACAAAATCTCCTTAGTGTACAATAACAGATACCGCTAAAATTTAAACAGCAATCATAAAGATTTATTTAAAAATAACTTAATACAGTTGTGTAGAATATAAAAATATACAAATTAACTAACTGTTGTTTCTAAACGATCTGCAATACTTTAAACAATGCAGTTGTTTTTCCATTACAAGACCACTTTTTACTCTCACGTGAGATTGAAAGTTTGAAAGGTTTGAGTATATTGACAATTGATATGAATGAATCAATGCAATACATATTACTAATGCAATTTAATATAGATTCATTATTATAGACTAGGAACTGCTCCAACAATGTTCGAAAATAAACAAAAAGATAGTCGCTAACAAAAAATGGATTGAATTACCTAAAAAATGTCAAAAATCTAAATAATGAATGTTTGTTAGTTTTTTAAAAATGTTGTACAGTTGTAATTTTAAAATCAATCTTACTGATTGTGAAAACTATTTTTCTTTTAAAAGCTACATTATTCTCATATGTGTGAAATAATTTATTTGTTTACAGAGTCAACTCCGGCTGAAACCTTATTTTATATTGTAAATTATTTATGTTCTTATAATTATTAGTAATACGCAATCGAAAAAATTTAAAACAAAAAAGTCCATTACGATTAAAATACCATTATTTTCTATAGGTATTAATGCAGTATAATTTTAATAATATAATTATTACCATTCTACACACATTTTCATGCACAAAGCATAAGTTTCAGCAATGGCGACGTGTTAAAAATGGCGCGAATTCAGGTTAATGACGCTGCTCCTTTGCACGTCTTGCATTGTGTACTTACGTTCCGTTTCACGGAATGAAAGAGCATCTAAGAAATACCCATTTTAGAATATTAATTTTTTGCTACGTTTGTTTTACGTTTTAATAAATTGCAGCGCAAATTGTTAAGTGTATTGGCTTAGTGTTATTCAATCTATATATATATAAAAGAAAGTCGTGTTAGTTACTCCACTTATAACGTAAGAACGGCTGAACCGATTTAGCTGAAAATTGGCAGGGAGGTAGTTTAGAGCCAGGAGAAGGACATGGGATACTAAATATGTACCACGGGCGAAGCCGGGGCGGACCACTAGTTTTATATAAACTTAGAAATTATGAAAGTGCAATGAGTTGATAATAAAACATTATATTATATTGCTGTATCAAAATTATTTCATTTAGTTGGGAAAATGAAATGTCTGCAAAATTGTAAAAAAAAATATTCCGTTTTACTATTATATTACCTACTAAGTTTATCCTCAAATGATTTTTTACAACGATTTTAATAAAACACAGCTTATATACTTCTTTCTTTAACCTTATTTATCGTACATAACAAATGATCTAATTATTTCAATATCAAAGCCAAAGCAACAAAAATTAACAAGGCTAAAAAAAACAACGAAAATGTCTATTGTTTCATTAAAAACAATTGGATTTATGAAAGTGTGACGACTTCCTTGGATACGTAACATCGGCGCACATTTCCTCTATTAGTATATAAGTATGCTAATATATAGGGCAGTGTTGCAAGCGAATTAATTTTTAATACAAGGTCAGAACGATAAAATCACACGATTATATTTTGTTGTTAAGGAAAATTGGCCGATCACAATCTTTACTAATAGTATATACTAGTATTGCGCCCGCATCTTCGCGCGCTTTGTCTAAAACCTAATAAATTACATATATACTAAAACCTTCTTCTTTAATCACTCTATCTATAAAAAAACGGCATCAAAATCCGCTGTGTAGTTTTAAAGATCTAAGCATATAAAAACACAGACGGCGGAAAGCGACTTTCCTTTATACTATGTAGTGATATGAAAATGATATTATTTATTTAAATTATAATACTAACAGGATTATTGATGCAATGTATAAGTGACTCTCGCCATTAGATTAGTCAGTAAGTAAGGTAATAAGAAGAGAAGGTAAGATATAGGTAGTCGAACTCTAATAAATATTGTGCAACATCTTATCTTCCTTGTATCGCTATTGTAAAATAAAAATAGCATGCTGTGTTTTATATTCAAAATATATGTTACAGCAATTAATTGGTAAGTAGTGTTTCCTAATGTTTGAATCAGGAGTGTAAACATACAGAAAAAGTTTTAACGGACTCTATCTTTTAATTTTTCGAACACTAAAGCGAATCTGGTCTGATACATTTAAAATTTGGTCAAAAACTTTAATACATTTTCCAAAATTTTCTATTATGTTTATATTTTTCTCTGCTTGTCTTTATTTCTGATCAAAATACCACAGAACAGGCATTGCATAGAGCCTACGATGAAAATCAGTTTTAAAAATTATTTGGTATCTAAAGAATTCTAGATTATTCCACTATCTATAATAAATAAATAACACAATACAATACACAATTATGGTCAATGACTGTTACATTATTCAATATAGCTATTTCAATGTCAAGACAAGAGACTAGTTTTAAAGCGAATAGTTTTTGCTCTTACCACCAAGGCCAGGGCTATAAAAACTATAGAGCAGCGCTGATTTATACGTACTAAATATATAGATTAATTTACAATAGGAACTGGAATCATTATTGTGTTTGTTGTTTGTGATAAGTTTAATTATCGGTTCGGTTGGTGGTGGAAAAAACCATCATAGCTAAGAACAAGAACTCTATAAAACCTACAATTTTAATGAGATACATAATATCTACTACATGTTTTTCTTTTGCAAAATGTGTTAGCTAAGTCGTAGCATTAAAATTATATGAATATCTTATCGAGATTGCTTGTCTATTCTGTCTAGAAATAAGGCTTTGCATCGCATTTATGAAATTCTTTTTCATAACTTTTAAATCCCTAAAAATCTATAAGTACAACAGTAATACAGTAACTCTTCACGTATGATTCACACCTACGTTACATCGGGTTAACAACAACAACATAATAAGCTTCAATACGAGGAGGGTCACTTAAATATGACCCTCTGTATATTCACTTATACACCTCTTGCCCCTGCTGCGAGGTAACCATAAAAAATAAAACTTCTAATAGGGATAAAAACAATAAAAATGTATCCTATATCAGGATAATAATTCTCAAAATTCTTTCTCTAGTTTTGGACGTAGGTAATTCTGTAGCGCAAAATGTCTCTCCTCATTATGTATGCTATGCTAGCCCGGCTCCACTCGGTACAAATTGTTTTTTAAGTTTTTAACCCAATAAAGACAAATACTTCAAACCAATAACCATTAGTATCCGTTCGGAAATTCTTAAGCAGTAATACTTCTTCTTATTCAGTTTCTATATATAAGTATTTATAGATATAGATTAAACGTAGGTATATTATTATCAGTATTATATTATCTGTGAATTGAACCATCTAACCACACACCAATATTTTCTCTAACTACGCCATTTCAGAAACACCCGGACTTAGCTTTCAAAAGCCCATCTTAACTCCATTATACCCTCACACTGACCTTAAAACCCTGTTTTAAATTTGAAGCGTTTATTCGAAATAATAGCTCGCAGAGTGGTTAAAGTATTATTCCGAAAGGTCAAGGTTATTCATACCTTCGCTAGCAATTCTACTACAATTACGTCATTATAAGTACAATATTGCACCTCGACTTCTTTTATCAAATGCAATTGTAACCTATATTTTAGATAGTAGATAAAGAACGTTTAAAACACCTTTTTGTAGCGAAAACCTAGCGAAGTATGTTACGAACGCGCGATAAAGTGAAATGCTAGGGAAGCCATGTGAAAATCTGATATTAATTATAATTTAATTACATTATAATTAATTAAAGTACACGCCATTTGGTTAGAAATGTATATAGAGTTGTTAATGTGCTACGAATCTGTTTACAGTTAATTTAAATATACTGTTGTCCTTAGAAATGGTTTCTTTACTTCACTTTGAGTTTAGCTAATCTATAAAGAAAGCGTCCATAAGATAAATAAGTTTAAAAAATAAGAGACAATTCAATTACTATACATAATTAAGACAATTAAAATACGTCCTATCCTATCCTACTATAATATTATAAATGCGAAAGTTTGTGAGGATGGATGTATGTGTATGTATGTTTGTTACTCTTTCACGCAAATACTACTGAACCGATTACAATGAAATTTATCACACATATAGAGGGTAAATTGGATTAACACATAGGATAGGTTTTATCCCGGAAATCCCACGGGAACGGGAACTGTGCGGGTTTTTCTTTGAAAAAGCAGGCGAAGTCGCGGGCGGAAACCTAGTAGGTATATAAAATTAATAATTTACCAAACGCACGACAGCCAAATTTCCAAGTCATAAATCAGATAGGCTTACCATTAACATTCCTTTAATTTTATAAGGAATACGTTTCAGATTCAGATATCTTAAATCCCTTATCGTTCCCTAATGTTAAGCTTAAACCAATTTACATGGATTTACGAAAATTTACATTTTCTGTACATTTCGCACGTTTCATCCCTTTAGATTTATGAAACCATTATAGATTACATATTTTTATCTTTGTGGAATATATAATATGTGTGTAATTAGATATTTAATTAAAAGAGCACTTAAATTATAATAAAGTTGTCGTTAAATTATTATTAGGGTTTGAGTGGTAATCTTAATTTTTTTAAATGATAATATTTAGGCGTAATCTAGTAGCTATATATCCCAAAGTATATTGATTGCAGCTGCATACTGCTTCTTTGGCATATTATTATAATATATGATGTTACATACGTATTTTGTAAAATTAAATTGTAAAACTGACATGATATAAAAGAGCAATTATGGAGTTTCTTGCCGGTTCTTCTCCATAGATACTGCTTTCCGAATCGGTGGTAAATGTTAAAAATATGTAATGACGTTTCAAAAGTGCTTCTAGAAGATGTCTAATTGAATAAATAAATGTTTGAGTTTGATACTTGCAAATATAATACTTACATGTTATAGGTAAAAAAATTATGTTGTAACAATAATTCCAAAGGACAAAGTATTAACATAGTTCAAAAGAACTGACCGGGACTATGAATTAAAACGGAAATTATTTGAAACTAGCTGCTCAGCGCGGTTTCACCCCCGTGGCTACACTCCTGTTGGTCGAAGCGTGATGATATATAGCCTATAGCCTTCCTCGATAAATGGGCTATCTAACACCGAAAGAATTTTTCAAATCGGACCAGTAGATCCTGAGATTAGCGCGTTCAAACAAACAAACAAACAAACAAACTCTTCCGCTTTATAATATTAGTATAGATTAGTATTGATTGCAGCTACATATAAGCCCCGCAAGTTGATATTGCGATGGAACCTTGTCACAATAACAGCCGCGTGACGTCATCCGTCGCTAAAAAGTACAGATAGCAAAAAAAGTTTTAATAAAAAGTAAATATGCTAGGGTAATGGGCACGGAAATATAGACATAATATATATTTCCATGGGTAATGGGTTTATTTGTAATAGCGAGACGGCTGTTTATGACCATAGGTATATTTCTAAGAAATTTCGGCACCATATAAAAAACTAGTTTTGTATGCTGATTATAAAAAAACAATGATTTCACCCTTAAGTACGTAACAATTATATTGTTTATGTGTAAATATGAAAATATTTTTTTAATTAATGTTATGTAATTATAAATTATAAATAAAACCAGGTTGGTATGTAAAAAATCTATGTTTATTTATTAGCGAACGGTACTGACGGGGCGACGTCGACTACGTCACTAAGATGGCCGCCAATCGCAATATCAACTTGCGGGGCTTATACTTGGAAATATATTACTTACATGTTATAGATAAAAAAATTATGTTGTACCAAAAAATACAAAGGACAAAGTATTTCTAAACATAGGTCAATAGAATTGACCGGGACTATTAATTAAAACGGAAATTATTTGAAATTATCAATAACGGATATAGTTCAAATAATGAATAGAACAAACCTTGACACAAACAGATCATAAATAACGAATAAATGAGAGATTCTATTTTATCTGTGGCACAAAATGGCTGACTAAGAGAGCATTGTGATAATTTCTCTTTTAACAATGGCCTATTGATCGGTGAAACAATAACTATTTTATGTATATTATGTTTGTAAACTGGTCTATTTTTATTTATCACTAGTTGATACACCCGACTTCGTTCGACCCTCATGAATTAATTGCAATATTCGACATGCAATTTGTTCAGCCTCTTTGAAACGAAACTCTTAAAAACTAAAATATTGCCATGCTCTATTTATAGTTTTGCCCTCTAAAAACAATTACTTTTACCCCTAACCATAATAAAATATTGAATTTTAATTTTAAAATAAAATATTGAAAATTAGCCCTTTTTTACGATAAATCGTTTAATAGTTGTACAATCAATACCACAGATATTTCAAACAATGTCACCTCTCTATTATAATATTTATCAAGTGTTTATTCACTAAATGTTTAATAAATGTAAGCGGGTCAATCAAGATACGGCAAGTAGTTTTGTTTGTTTTATGTTCCGTCTTGAATACATTTCTCACTACGTTTATATTTAACTAGCTGTGCCCCGCGGTTTCACCTGCATTGCTCCGCTCCTATTGGTCTCAGCGTGATGATATGTAGCCTATAGCCTTCCTCAATAAATGGGCTTTCTAACACCGAAAGAATTTTTCAAATCGAACCAGTAGTTCCCGAGATTAGCGCGTTCAAACAAACTCTTTAGCTTTATAATATTAGTATGTAGTATAGTATAATATACAATATAGAGCCCGTGGTTTAATTCGCTTGATCTATGTTTGCGCCTTTATCCAGATTCGATTAGCCTTTTTCAGGTGAAAGACGAACGGTCGCGGAAGAATTCCAACCAATACCCGCGGCCCCATCATTAAAGCGACTGGACGGAACACAGCGGGGTTTTAGTCGGTAAGAATCCGACATAACCCAGGGCTCCTTCCCCGGGGGCCGTGGGTATCTATGCAAAATTTCCCCCTTTTAAAAAAAATAAAATTAAAAAAGGTGAAAGACGAACGAACGTTCATCTATGCAAAGTCACAAACGTTCACCTTTTTAATATGAATTGGATACAATTTATTTACCTTCCCCTTTTCAGCTAAAAAGTAACATTTTAGTCTGATAGGCGGTCTAATTTTAAGTTAAACTTACAGAAATACTGGGATAAAAGCTCTAGATTATCAAAAAAAAATAGTGTTTTTAATGCTTGTATTGCTCTATCATATTAAATTTTCTTACATAGTATGTCTATGTGTTAATGTAGAGCCATACATAACAGAAATATTTTATGTTGAATTCTAATCAATAATTATAATTAATATTGACTTAGAGTCCTTACTCAAAATCCAGTATACGTTACTCTACCAGACATAGTCTAATCATTACACGTAAGAAATCGATCAATATAACAGTACCACAACCATTATATAACTATTAACTAATAGTCGATAAATTAACTACAATACTACAATCAAACATCTTTACTTCATCGATTAAAAATACAAAACTATTATTTATAAAAAAGAACGTATGTGCCGAGCACATCTGTCAGAAGTGAAACTTCTTTGGCAAGATTCAAACATACCAAAATCGTCGCCTTCATGACGTGACGGTAATGCCATGACGCGACCTTCAAATTTTACTCTCTACGCGCCTAATGTTTCACTTCAAAATGTCCTTTATTATAATATGAAAAACTCCATCTTAGAATGGAGCTAGAAGCAAGCAAGGAACAGGCTTTCACTAGTTCCTGCTCAAAAGAATATCAATAAATGACCTAACAAAAATGTCTGGCTTTTTAAAATTATCTTATTCTATATTTTGAACACATAATTAAATAATTGACGAATTAATCACGATCTATCTTTTAGGTTCTCTTGGAAATAGTTTCGATCATTATCACAACTTACTAATCACCTTGTAAATCATTCAAGATCTATCACCATCGATAACAATATAAACAAGTTTCTATCTATACTAATATTATAAAGCTGAAGAGTTTGTTTGTTTGTTTGTTTGAACGCGCTAATCTCGGAAACTACTGGTCCGATTTGAAAAATTCTTTCGGTGTTAGATAGCCCATTTATCGAGGAAGGTTATAGGCTATATATCATCACGCTACGACCAACAGGAGTGGAGCCACGGGGGTGAAACCGCGCGGAGCAGCTAGTTTATGATAAAACTCAACTATGTGTTATAATTAGAAAAAAATACTTCACATAAGGTAACTTAAAATAATACTTCATTGATATTGACTCTACACTGATTTCTGGGATTTGCAGAAAAACTTTTTTATCTCAGAAATGGATGTACCGATTTTGACGGGGCTTTCACTGATTAATAGCTGATGTTATAAGAAGTAACGTAGAGTACTTTGGTATCTTATAACACCCCTCAAACTAATATCCATCATGTTATCGACTATTAAAAAAATAAAGCATGCCAAAAAAACATATGTTAACTCAACCCCTATTTAAAAACACAGTCGGCTAAATAGTTTATTTTATTTTAATAATAAAGGTTATGATATAGATGTAACACATACTACCATTTACCTGCGTCTTCACTTGCAATATTAGAAACTCTACATTTCTGTATTCCTGACGTGTATTCATAGTTTCATGAAAAACTATTGAACTGTTAAAAGTTAAATATATTAACACGTTAGCTGCGAAACAGGGCTTGAAACACCCTGTCCGTGTCTCGTCGTTATAGCGGTAGGAAAAAACTTAAACTTCTCTGTCGTGCGGGAGGCATAACTTCCATCTGGTTCAGTGTAGGAAAGTGATATCTATATATCTGAGATGTGCTATTGATTCCTAGTTCAATGGTATACCGACCTTAATACCGGGTTTCTTAGACCTCGTGCCGCACTGAACAAATAAAAATTCTAACACAGTGCGGAACGAGGTTGCGAACACCTCGTACCACCGCGCACCTCGTACCGCACCCTAAGCTAGCTTCACGCGGTTAGTGTTGTGCAACGCATTCGAGACTATTTGTGGAACAACTTATTGAAGCTCTTACAAAGAAGGACTTGAATGTGGATACAGGTAATTTTCAAACATCCTAAGTACTCGTTATAATAAATATCGTTAATAGAAACGTGAATGTGACATGTTGAGTAACTTTCTTCAAATAGGTTGATAATCATGATTACTATTAGTGTGTTTGTTCATTGAATCAACTAGCGGCAAATCCAAAACACCCGGCAATCAGTGTATGGCTCATCAAAATTTAACTCTTGCTCAAGTCAACAAGCCAACAAACAATGCACATCATCTCTTAAAGGGATCAAAGAAGAGGAGATGTGTAGGATGTTACGAAAAACTCCGCACCTTCTTAACAAGTCGTGAGGCCGACAAAAAAGTAAAGAAAATTCTCACAGAATGCACTGGTTGCAAACAATATTATTGTTTGGCCTGTTTTAATGAAAAACATCCATAAGTTTGATAAATAAATACAATTAAATAAAATCGATATTTCTTTTCCCATCACTAAATTATATGAAAAACTGCTATTGTTCAGTGCGGTATGGGGTACATCAGACCCCACATTTTATTTTACCCATAGAATCTAAACTAACTAATCTAACCACGGGCGACGGTAGATTTAGGTTAATGAACTCATTTTTAATAATAATCACGACAAAAGCCGCACACTTTGTCTTATTTGGCGCCAAAAAAAGGATTTTGGTCTCCTACGGGCGGTGGGGTTTAATATGCCTCGTGCCGCCACAATCTCTGGTATAGGACAAGGTTTAAAACGACCCGTAACGCAGTAATGGAAAGTACAGATATATCTGTGCCGCAGGGAACGTGTTAAACGATCTTTCAACTTTCGTATTTAAAACATTAATAATATCAGTGTTTCAAATAAAAATGATTTTATTCAATTAAACATTTTTAATTAAACAGCTTTATCTATAGACCAAAGGTTGTTAATAAATTCTTGAAAAGGACGGGTCACAGATGTCTTAGTAATGGAAAGGACAGATACCTAAACTTAAATCTCAGAGGTCAAAATGTCTGGAAGGACATACAGGTGTTATTATCTAAATTTAAAGATAAGTTTACAATGTTTAAATTAAAAATAAAATTATTATCTTTTTTTTCTCATCTCCTATAAGAAATACGTAACAGGATCTCTGAATTCCCCAATTAATCCTTATTACAACATAAAAATAAATAAATAAAATATAAAAGGTGTATCGAAATGCCCTTGAGATTAGAATTGCTCAAAAAACATTGCACAAATTTCATCAACCATGTATGACAATTAAATGCATATATTAATTAATAAAAGAATATGAATAAAATATTAAAAAACACAAGGACGCAAACAATATTTTAAATATTTTTTTTTAATTATGCATTTTATATAATATCTTAGCCTTTAAGGGGTGTTTTTCCTGAATTGAATTATTCATAATTGCAACATAGAGCGCGTAATAAAGTAAATAAGAATGTTTTTTTTTTCTTAGTTTATGGCAGATACAAAAAAACAGGTTCATTAAAAAAAAATTCGGTCGTCTTATTTTTTTACGCTTAATTACAATGAGTCAAGATTATATTCATATCGACCATAACAAACAAAACAATCGTTTTAGACTCTACTAAATTTTATTTCATTTCCTAATGCTGTGTTATAATTAACTTTGCTTCCGTGTATTATATACCGTGTGCAATAAGTCCAGTAATATAACAAATTATTCTAATATTTTAATTACTTATAATATTTTAATCAATAAAATATACGTAATAATTCTATTCTATCTTGTAAGATAGGTATCTCAAAATCACCTGCAAAACCTATTTCATCTAACGCTCTACCAACACTCAAAAATAAACATATTAAAAAATAATCAAACCTCTTTGCTCGAATTAAATCCTTGCACTGCACACAGACAAAATAAAAAAAAAAACACAAATTCAAAATTCGAACACACGCGGCGCAAAATTGAATCTATCAGCTACCGACCGTGTGCGCGCTGCAGTCGACGCGGGACGACTGAAGCGACCGGAGCTAACACTGAGGGCACAATTTTCCTCGCTCATAAAAACAATGAGCGTATATTGTTTATGTACAATTGGTGTATTATGATTTTAACAAACCTTGACTTAACCTCATGCTAGATCCAGTATTTAGTAACACTAACTAATTGCCGTGTCGTCGCTTCTAGTTTATAAGATGAGTAACGTTTGTATGATTTCGATTCTTTGATTGCTAAAGAACCTCATTTATAAACAAACTAATGTCAATAATGAAGCTCAAATGAAGCTACTTACTGACGTTACTTTGTCTCTACATTTAAAAAAAACTCTACAAAAAAGACTCTACATTAGTACATATTATTAAGAGCTTACAAACAAATGTTAACAATTGAACGAACAATTGAAAATTTTAATTGTAGTTATTTACAAACTTATGTTCGTAAATTAATTTAATTAATTAAAAATCTCTACAAAAAAGACTCTACATTAGAACATGTCTCTACAACGAAGAACCATAACTCATAGTGAAACTCTTACTACGTAGAACCAAGTTGTACTAAGTTTACATATATTTTTATAATTATTTTTAACAACAATTGCATTTTCTATAATATAGAGCGCGTTGTAGAGAAAATTCTTTGCTTATGTTCTGAACGGAGCTTATTTTTAAATTAGATTTCTAGCGATGCATCGGTGTCCTGGATTCTACGTAGTAATATTAATTTAATTGTTACCAAGAAAACAAGAAAATAACAGTTTTAGTACAACTTTGTTTCCTTAATTCGAATACATTATTACCTACATTTATTGAGAATATTAACGGATATAAAACGCGATTTAATATACAGCGACCGTTATCACAGTAACACTGACATGTGACTATATGTAAAGTAATTGTAACCGTCGATATAAATACATAGCTACTATCCCTACTATATAATATTATAAATGCGAAAGTAACTCTGTCTGTCTGTCTGTCTGTCTGTTACGCTTTCCCGCTTAAACCTCTCAACCGATTTTGATGAAATTTGGCACAGACAATCTTTAGACCCTGAGAAAGAACATAGGCTACCTTTTATCAAAACACACGCGGGGGAAGCCGCGGGCGGAAGCTAGTAAAGTATAAATCGTATTTTGATACCGTTAAAAAATTAAGACATAAATTAAACACAAATTTTACAATCAAATTTTTTATCCTTTATTTAGGTTTCAGATAGAATACATCTAAATTTGACCGTTGCGCTAGATTTCACGTTAGAAAAACAATCCACGGAAAGCAAACTAAATCAAACTAGCGGGCATTCATAATTTTCGTTCGTAAACTATTTTTAATTTCGGTTTCCAATCCTCTCAATTGGATATGGCACTTCCATTATTTATAAAAGTAGAAATTTAATCAACCTAGATTTAGAACGAAAAAAATAGCAGTGGAGTTGGAAAGTCCTGTGTAGTTTTACGGGAAAGGCTTATAAAGAGGGATTATAAACTATTTCTTTACTTATAAAAAACTATGCGTTTAAGGGCCGATTTTTCAATGCTTGGTTAAAACTTATCCGTCCAATAAAGTATTACATGATAATATTAAAATGTCACGTAAACTGTCAAATACGGACAATTAGAATACGTTTTTAAAATGGTAGTTTTATACATTATTCGACGAATAAGTTTTAACTAAGGATTGAAAAATCAGCCCTAAAACATATTTATAGGATAAACTTTACTTTATAAAGGCATTGTAAGTATGTATATAATGTGAGCTTAATAATAAATTAAATAGATAAAAAAAAGTACAAAAAAAGAGCGTGTGCGGAGCACATGTGTCAGAAGTGAAACTTCTAAACTTCTTTAGTAAGATTCAAAGAAACCAAAATCGTCGCCTTACTCCATGACGTGACGGTATTGCCATGACGCGACCTTGAAATTTAACTCTAAACGCGCCTATAGAGGTTTCACTTTAAAATCGTGTTCATCTATTTTTATGTAATCTGTCTATTTCTATTTGGATTAGATTTGAGCTTTTTACTAGACATCTTTTAGTAATCATTAAAATTGTTATTTTAAAAACAAAATGTCCGCATGCGAGTATGTATTGACAATAACAATATAAGATGACAATGAATTTAAATATTAATACGCAGCCTCGAGGGAAGGCCGAAAAAGTGACAATAGGACGCGCAAACTTATTATGTATATTATGTATTATTAAATGCATGTAGCAACACCAGACAATGAGCTGTCAAAATTATATCACTGAATCTTTTTTTATAGTTAAATTTTGTACATGTATTTTCAATTGGTGTCGTTTATTAATTACAATGTCGGTATAGAAGCTCCTTTAGGCTAACATCGAGATGTATCAAAAAAATAAGTTAAATTCTTGGATTTGTTTTAATTAAAAGTTTAAATAAATGTATTGTAGTTAATTTGCTTATAAAAAAAAACTGACTTTTTGTGTTATGGTTTAATAATTTCCTCCATGGGCATCGTTGCATATGTCGACAATTAAGCATTGCCAAAAGTATTTAATAAAGCATTACTTAATTATTTTAAACATTATCCTAATCCATCCTATACTCATTTAATAAGGTTCTAAACTGTTTCTATCCCAAACTCAGAAACCAAAATACTCCACATTTGCACGGATTAAAAATATCACCCAGTCATCACATCAAACTGTCACAACAAACAATAGTTTGTACATGATAATCAATGTGAGGCCACAGATCCGATAATGACCTATCCCCAAGGCCAAAGCGCTAACTGTTGTCGCCTTGTATCGAATAAGGTTTAAATCGATTAGTACAAATCGATTATGGTGCATTTACACATTCGCTTTTTGACTCTTTGATTTCGAGTGTCGATCCGAACCATTGTTCATACATTCGTCTTCTCTTTGATTACGGCCAAAAAACAAATCTACCAACAATGACAATAAAAAAGTATAGATAGGTTTAAAGCGCTCCAGGAGCGGCAGGCTATTTAGGCAAAATTTACTTCACTTGACTTTTTTTCGTTCACGGTATCGTGCCATCTTACTTTGACGTTTAATCGTGTGTGTGATAGTTTCCGTTAAGAGGAGGCTCCCTAAATTTTATGTGAATTTGCATTAATATTCTGAAACAGTCACACATACAATCAAAATGGAACTTTAGTATATGATTTGTTGGGTCTTTTTCTTTCCATGTACAAGACAGTTACGTAATTGTAACATTTTCGCTCGATTCATTTTTTATTCAAAAATTATGCCTTTTTTAAGGATTATTACATTTTTTTTAAGTTTTACTTGGACTTTATGTCTAAAATAAACGTTAACAGTAAGAAAATATAGTTTACTATCCAATCCCAAGATATTTTTTCTCTAGATCAATTATTACTTTAGTTATAAACGAAATAAGAATCGAGCTCGAACGCGATCAAAGAGCGCACGCGATATTCAACTTTATTATGGCTGTGTTAGCGTCTAGCACCGTAGCGGTCTAACCGGTCTCTCAGTGCCAGAAATTATTTTAGAGTGCCTGGTCTTAACGATCAAATGTTGTGTTGGTAAACTATCTAGTTATCTACACCTGATGGGCCCTCTACACAATGGGCAGCGTTCAGCGTGTAGAGACAATCACGATAGTGTAGAAGGCCTAAATGTCTATGATGTTTTTTCATAATTGCCGTAATAGGGGACAAATAAAATCATTGTCTACATACCGGTACAATCTCAAGGCGAATAACGATTGCCCGTTAACATGTGTAAAGCGTGTTCGCTTGCCTCGTTCGCCTCTTTATTCGATTGTGTAAATCCACCATTAAAGTTATGATCGTTGAACTGTAACGTGAGATGTGTTGACTCGATTGTGCGAGCGCCGTAACAATTATCGATTTCACTTTACGATTTCTTACGACATTAAGTGCAGTTTTAATGAGTTGGGCATAGTAAAGTAATATTGGGTAAAGTTGGTTATTCTAATGGACGATGTTGCGTAAAATAAAAAAAATATAAAAAGACGTGTGGCACTCGGGGACTGCCGCGGTAAAGCTATTGCATAGCATGCCTTCAAGCCACACCTCCGAGCCCGTCGGAGTGGGGAGCGTGAGGTTTTTTCGTTACGGAATTTCTCGATTCGGTCCCCGCGATCAAGGCCCGCGATAGAAGCTATGCAATAGCTTGAAATAAATAAAGGATTTTTTTTCATTATTGTTCGATTTGGTGCATAGATATCTGAAGAAGAGAGAAGGTTAAAGAAACAGAGATTTCTGTTTCTTCCACTAATTACACATTTGAGAAAATGCAGGAAATTAATTTTCTTGTTGCTCTTAGTTTTCCTTTATCGATTCTTTCTACGACGTTGATATTATTTGACCACTAGCTTTTGGATACATAAATTTAATATGAGTTCAAGATCAACATTAATAAATAATAATACTTTTTTTTTCATTAACATAAAAACATCAAAACAAAGTAATTCAAATTAATTCCAAAAAAGCAATAGGTATAAAATCTACATAAAGTATAAATGAGGGTAAAAAAGTGCATAAATTAAAGGATTTTCCTCATACTCATATAGTCTCCTTGACTTTGGTGCAAATTCATAAAATAAAACTTAAATAAGTTTAGGTTATCAATATTTTGAGAAACATTTAAAATCTCAGTTAAAATATAAAAATATCTTGTTCGATGTTCCCTATGTTTGTAGGCAATGTACTCCAAAACTACTCGACCGATTTTAATAAAACTGAATTTACAATACATTGCATATAACAGTGCATTTACATCAAACGAGCGAATGCTCATTCTAACCCCATTATGTCAAATTATTTTAGTGTAAACAGGCCTAGAGCATTCTTTCGTTGTTCCTAGTGCATTTGAAAAGTTTCTATGCAATGTTCTAATACTGTGTGACTGAACAACACTGAATACGAGTTTTCATTTATACTAAAAGATCACGAAATAATGCTCTTGCTCTAGCTCTAGCTATGTTCGTTTGATGTAAATGCACCGTAACACAAGTGGTACAAAGTTCGCTAGTTTATCTTGTTCTCTTCCCTACAAAAACAATAACCCCAAAATTCCAATCATACAAATTCACGTAATAAATTAAAAAAAAATCACAATCGTCACCGACAACCTGTCACAGTAAAAATATAGCAATTTCTAAACGCAACGCGCTCTGACTACTAAACGTTAGAACAATGAAAGCGAGGAATTTGTTAACATCGACCTAATCTCCGCCAGAGTGACATAACAAGGAACGTGACTTGATAACGTATGACACGCGATTTACATACGAATTGTATATTAGCGTCTTTTAGCGTTTAGTTTGGTTTGATTGGAAATTGCAATGTAATGAAAGAATCTACCCCCTATTAAACTTGGTTTGAGAAGATAAACATTTGTTTGGCAATTAAACTTGGTTTAAGATGCAATATAACATTTGTTATAGATAAGACAATTCGACATCTTCCGTGATTTCGTGGTATCCCCAGGGATTTCGTGAAATCTTTGATGTCATCATTTCCCCGCGACTACTACATATTATTTTTATAAGTCGCCCACTGTCTTTCTGTCTGTCTTCGTGATAAACTAAAAAAAAAGACGTGTGGCACTCGGGGACTGCCGCGGTAAAGCTATTGCATAGCATGCCTTCAAGCCACACCTCCGTGCCCGTCGGAGTGGGGAGCGTGAGGTTTTTTTTCGATACGGAATTTCTGGATTCGGTCCCCGCGCTCATGGCCCGCGATAGAAGCTATCTACTCCACGGAATTTAATTCTGTTTTAAAAAAATAAAGAAACTGAAACCTTATAGAAGAACATAGGATACTTTCTTTCACAAAAACAAAACTTGAAGGGAACTTTCACTAAGTGATTTTATGCGAACAAACTGCTGGTGGAAAAATAGTGTAATAAGTGGTCTGTATACAGTGTTTTATGTAAGCGTGAGTTCTTAAAGAAATGATTAACTATACCAATGTCTCTCTGTCTTAAACCGTATGCTTGCAAATAATCATAATATACTTAAACTTAATACTATATATAAGTATATTTCTTAATAATTATAATCAAAAACAAAATTATTCAAAGCGATCAAGTGTGCACTGTGCATGCAATTTATGCTTTCTACTGCCATAGAATTGCAAAATTAAAAATAAATACTTCTCTACAAACAAGTTCCACTTACTTTTAAAATACATAAATAAAATTTCAATGCAACGCCGTTCCTTTAATATATAAGATTTTTCGTGTGTATAGTTTAAACGAATATATTTCAATGCTTTTAAAATAAACAAATCCTTAACAAAATAGTCGAATAAAACGTTTTCTTGCCTTTCTTTCCAAGAAAGCCTACGTCGGTGGATTCTTTAGCGACTCGCTCAGCGCTCCCTAATTATATTTTATAAATCCTGCTAATAAATGTGAGAACTTATTATAAATGGCTGGCAATTAAAACTTTCTTGTATTTTTATGAATGGAGTATTTGTGACATAACTGGGTATAAATTCTCTTAATATAATATGTCAAGATTGAATTATCACACTGTAAAAAGCGAAAGCCTAACGTAAACAGAATATTAATGCGTATGGAACTTAGTTGACATTTCCATTTTTACCGACTTCAAAAAAGTTAAATTCAAATCGATTGTATTCAATCCATTTCAAAATTCCGAAGAATTTTCATCCAATTTTATAGCAAATAATGTAAAGAATAAGTATTGAGTTTTTCCAAGTAAATTTAATAACATATTTTAATACAACTTATTTACTTCTACTCAACTTTTCTTTGTTAAAATTCTTTCTGTTTCAATACAAGATACACCTTATATTATTATATGAAGTAACCTTGTAATAACGTACCTGTATAAATCAAATTGTTCTTTCTCCGTATATTTCCATACATTACGTATCTTATTCACATAAAGATTCTATTTGTATTTATGTAAATTCCTCCAATAATGGATCTCGGAACGTTTCTTCTGAACTTGTCTTCAGCCTAACGAATTTAGAGTAATAAATTGAGATTGATTGAAAGCTGCTTTAGTGCTCCGATTTAGAAATTGAGGTTGTTTTTCCAAAATGTAGTCTTGGTGTAATTAATTTTGTTACGAGATTGCGCTGTGACAAGTTATTGTAAATGATTGAAACCTCGATGAAAAATAGTGGTGTTATTTGTGTCATTATAGCTCAAAACAGATCGACCGATTTAGAAGCGGTTTTTATTGTAAGTGTATTATCTCATAGCCCTATTTGTGTAGAATGAAACAGAGAATCTGGGTAAATTGATTAAAAATTGTATTTGTTGTTGCTTGCATTACTTTTGTAAGAAAACATTGTAAAATTGTTTTCTTATAAAAGTATCTTGCAAATAAATCATTATCTACACAGCTGAATTTAGTTGTAATAAAATCTGTTCGAGTTTCTAGGCATTTATCAAACAAACGCTGATAGAAAGAATCTTATAGTACTCTTTTTTCTGCATCCTAGAACCAAATACAATTTTAATATTTATAGAACGTTTACAAACAGGCGCACACAATGTGCGACAAACATATTTTGATTCATTGAAATTCGAACACTATCGAGCGGAAATTCAACAAATATTGCTGAAAAAACACTTTTTGAAAGCACAATTGAATATGTTACGTGTTTCCGGTTGCCTGCGTTGGACAGTGACGTCATAGGTTGACAAATTTGAAAATAACCGAATTATCCGAAATCTAATTTTATTTTATGCGTTTTATCAGTTTATTCATATTTCCACGTGTAGGTACTGGCTAAAAAAGGTTTTACTGGAAGGGGATAAAGGAAAAATTTATTTAAATTATGATATGGTATAAATGAGAAAGGATCTAGAATATAAACATTATGCTTGTGGTAAAAGCAAAAAGGATATTGGACAAGTCTTGGCCAAGCTCTACTTACCTAGAAGAATAAGGACGAAGGTTGAAATCCAATTGAAATTTGTTCAACGGTTTTCAATATGATATACTAACTTCACAAAAAGTTTTTCATGCGTTGCACACGACGCCACCTAGTCCCAAAAGGAGGAACTAATCCAACGCTTAGCGGAATCACTACGTATAGTATAAAACAAAGTCGCTTTCTCTGTCCCTATGTCCCTTTGTATGCTTAAATCTTTAAAACTTCGCAACGGATTTTGATGCGGTTTTTTTAGTAGATAGAGTGATTCAATAGGAAGGTTTTAGTATATAATTTATTAGGTTCTAGACAAAGCGGGTGAAGCCGCGGGCGGTAAGCTAGTAAATAATAAACTTGTTTAGTATTTAACGGATACATTTTTTAATGTACACTAATAATCCTCTTTCATAACAAAAGTAATAATACCTTATTACCGGTCTTACCTAAATTTTAGCAATTCTTCTGATGTAGAGCTATGTATTCTATGGTAGAGTTTCTATATCAAAAATAAAAATAATAATTTTCTACACTTACTATACTATAATACTTCTATAATACCTACTTTAAATCAAGTCAAAAAATCATTCGATAATCACGGTTAGTAAACAAATAATAATAAACATTGAAATCGGAAAACCCACTCAACATTTTAAAACTCACCAACAGAATATTATGTTAATGATTAATTTTTAATCAATAGATTTTTCTACACAAAGATCACTACAGGATTTAATTTAATCCCTCAATCACTATACAATTCTTACATAAGAAAGATAATAAGGCGTAATTATCTTGAAGCGATGGCACAGCCAGGCACACAACAAAAACCTTCCATGTAACTTGCCTTTGTTTTTCTTTTAAATAAACAATTTTTTACTTCGCATTACGAAAAAACACGACCTTATATCCTTAAGCATAAGAACTATGAAATTCCCACAAATTTGGAATTCACACCGGAGCTAACAATGTTAAAAACTTGAATGTTTTTTTTAGACTTTACATTAAAAGCAATAAGTCACAGTTGCATTAGTTTGTTACGTAATAGTTGACTTCTGATTTGCGATGTATATGATACGTACAGTCCGG
>CAJQZM010034254.1:0-13117 GCA_907164665.1 Colias nastes
GGTTTCGTACTCAGCGCAAGCGATTGGCATCTCTCTAGATCTCTATGATCTAATATGAACAACATTATAATATTATATGCATCCAATTATTGTTGAATAAAATTCTTCACATACTATCCGTATAAAACAAAATACTGAGTCGCGCTATATATCTCGACACAATCTTCCTCATAATTAACGAATAGGAACGAAATAATCTAACACATAAACAAGCACTTAGCACTTAAATAGGTGTCTAATCTGCGCTAGTGCTATCGGGACCTAAGTAAATCTGTGGTATGGCAACACTGAGAAAATTGTTTTCTAAGGCTAGGTATGCACTAGCGACTATTTGTATTAGAAATGCAATATTCTTAAAGAGTAATGAGAAAAAAACTTGGTATATGGTAGGGTATTTTTAATGCGTAAAGACGAATAAACTTTACTGCATAAAAGGATTTTAGAAGTCACCAAGAAAAATATTAAAATACATATTGGTTCACCAATTGGGAACTGATAAACGTTGATCGATAGTATGTTCAATTGTTCATTTAAAATAAATTAACATAACAATAAAATTTAATCTCGTTGTACAAAAGTTAATTTTTTGTTACATTTCTGAGTTTCTAATTGTAATGTTCTTAAAAATGTGACTTAGTTTATAATTTTAATACCTATGAATGTGGATGAAAATTCACATCGTCGTATGCGATTGGACCTTAGCAACCTATCAAAATCTCATAAACTAAGGGTGTTTTAACGAACGCAGCTGATATAGGCCCGTTAAAGAGCACGAATTTATAAAATATAGACTTTACAACTTACTATCTAGAGTCTAAAATCGAACTGAGGGAATGTAGACGTAAAACTAAGGACTCATAGAAGTTTAGTTGATATTTAGTTTTTCCTTTAGTTTATACGATGTTCTGCTATTTTATGGTGTTTATAAATTCTATTCAATGGATTGGTTTATAGGAAAATATTATGTACTTAATAACTAACGAATATTATTATAAAGTTTATTATTCAGAGATAAATCAGAAATTACTTTAAATATCTTTGTTTACATGACAGTGTATCCAAAACACATTGTTTTTCCATATATTTAATACACTATTAAAAGTACTAGCCATACTTATATTAAACTGCAAAAAAACAATTAATTTTCGGAGCACATGTACACAATACGTTTAAAACAATAAGACATCTTAGTTTTAATCTCACGTGTGCCTTGAGCGGTTTTCTGACAAATGAGCACATCACTAGCTAGGGCATTGAGTGACGTGCCTCTAGTATAGAATTTTAAATACGCCAAAAATATTGTCATGTATTAAGAAAAAAAGATTTCAACTTCCAAGTGATTTATGACATTTTTTTAAGAGAAGTAGGTATCGCAAGCAGTGCGTGGTGGAATTTCATATATTTTTTCAAATAATTTAGTTAAAACATGAATTTGAACCCACGGAGAATCTTATCTAGCAATCTATTTTAGTAGAAAACTGAACCTGAATTCAATTACGATCGATCACACATTGAACCCCAAAGGCGCCATTATACTCCGTTCTAAAAAAGTGTAAATCGTGAAGACGACAAACAAAAGGGCACTTTGCACTCTGACTCCCATTATATCGGGTTTAATCACGTGCGATGGCGGCGGGCCAGATACCGCTTGACACCGATGACAGCACTCCACGCTTTGTCCTAACTGCTGACGGGTTTCAGACACCCGGTCAAGTGTGTTTGCCCGTTTGACGTTCGCTAATCGGAGACCTTCGTGAGGTGTATTGTCTTTGGTGTTGTATGCGAATTGATATTTTCAATGTATGAAGGTCGAATTCGTTTGGTCCATTGTAAATGTTAGTAAGTTTAGGGACTTGGTAAAGGTAATGGTTTACACAAGGTTTAGACAGGGCGGATTGTTACGTACCTATAGATTCGACTGGCTGAGAAATGTTTACTTTTTGAGAAAAAGTTGATTTAAATTTAGATTCGAGGAGACAAATATTTCGAAATAATTATAACATACTAGGTTTCCGCCCGCGGCTTCGCCCGCGCAGTCAAAGAAAAACCCGCATAGTTCCCGTTCCCGTGGGATTTCCGGGATTGCGTCATTTTCCCGGGATAAAAAGTAGCCTATGTCCTTTCTCGGGTATCAAAATATATCCATACCAAATTTCATGAAAATTGGTTCAGTAGTTTAGGCGTGATTGAGTAACAGACAGACAGACAGAGTTACTTTCGCATTTATAATAATAAGTATGGATTGATAACAAAAATATCGCACGTTTTGCACGCTAAATGGCCTAGAATACTATTCGAGTCAACTTCCGGTAGCATTTCACGAAATATTATTTCATATTTAAAATTAGGTATATTAAAATTAAAATGAATGCTAAGATTTGACTTGATCGCATTATGAGTGTCGGTCAGGCGAATGTTAAATATGATTAACATAAAAATACGATGAACTGTTTATGAATTGGATTAACATTCTTTCAAGTTTTCTCTTTGACCTGAGAGCATTAAATAACTTATTTATTTAAGAAATTCTATAACTAGCAAATGAAATGAATGCTGTCTAGAATTTTCTAAATAAAGTGTAACAACGAACATGTTATATTCACCTAATTATGGGTAAAAATTATCTTGTTTTATTCATGTATTATTTACTCATACCGCAGTGTAGGGTTAGCTCACGTCCATCAACCCTAAAACGCGGGTGTACAATGCCCACTGCCCAGTGAACGGACGGAGTGAAAAATATTCAGATCAAAAGCCACAGGATCGGCCATTGTCGACTTGTGATATATGCACGGATTTGAAAGGTTTTTCTCTCTTTGTTCCTATACATTGTGACTTGTGTGTATGTCTGTACTCTGTACTATACGAATAAACTCGTCTTGATGCTTTCAGAATAGGTGTTTTGGACCTAAGTTCAGATATGTTACTACTAGTAGTGGTGTGATGTTGTAGTAATACGCAATTACAACTGTTTTATTCGAATAACTTTGAAAACAAAATTGGATGATTAATGATATCGACCGAATTGTTACTTTTTATTTGGCTAGAGTTTAGTTTTGTTAAGATTTGAATTTGAAAAAAGTCCTAACATAAAATTGACATGGATTTATGCAGTCTCAATCATACTACAAATATATAATTTATGTTTAATCTTCAATATTGTAATATTTTCTTCAACTATCTAATAAATGTTTGAATTTTTAATAATCTAAACCTCTAATCCCATGTAAATTGATAATAATCGATAATTACAAGGGGACACAATGAAAACCGAGGGCTCGTACAGTGCTTTGTGTTGCATGTAACACTACACTTGATCCACCCTCATTATGCCTGATAAAGTTTTATCAAATTAATAAATCAAATCTCTTGGTTTTTTCAATACATTCATTTTTTATTAGATGGCTGATGTGTTATTGGACAAGGATTATTGGTAATTTGAGTATGTGGAATTAAAGTAATCTATTTTTATTGATTTTTTTACAAAGATCGTTTTTTGTATACAGAGCATTGTAGGAATGCTGATTTATGTTTTTTTGCGGTGACAAATTATTTTAAATAGTTCGTCAGACAACGAAAATCTCAGAAAAAATCATCATGATCAATGAACCACTTGATTAACTAACATTTTGTAAAGCAAATCCGAGTTACAGATAAAGCGAGAAATTGCTAATAGAAAGACATAAATCGGGAGGAATCGAAAGCCGTGAAAAAAATGTAAAAAGACTCCCCTCAGTGGGTGAGGATGCCATACTCAGCAGTACTGAAACCTAATTTGACGGGCCGATTAACACAATCGCTAAGGACTGGTTTAGGAGGAGGTTAACACTTCTACATGGTATATCACTATCACTACATAGTATAAAACAAAGTCGCTTTCCCTGTCCCTATGTCCCTATGTCCCTTTGTACGCTTAAATCTTTGAAACTACGCAACGGATTTTGATGCGGTTTTTTTTAATAGATAGAGTGATTCAAGAGGAAGGTTTATATGTATAATAACATCCATTAAATAGTGGAGAAGTACTGTTATTTTTGAGGTTTCTAATGTGATGTCGTAAAAAATTACATTTTTTCCGCTTACATTGCAAACGCAGGCTGAACCCTACGAGTTTTATCAAAATAATGTACTAAGTATTATACACATTGAAAAGGTCTACAGAAAAGTCCGCGATGGTATATGTCTATCTCTTATGGATAACCCACAATAACTTTTTTTTGTCATTTACTTTTTACGACAAATAATGGCTAATTTTCGATGCGATTTTAACCAATACAGCATTAATCCTTAGCCAATTGAATACATTGTTCATTTAATATAGATCTATATGGCCCTTTACACCGTATGATTTAAGTGAATATTTTCGAAGATATTACAGATTTAAAAATTGCGGGACGTAGCGTTTGCGGCGGTACCGGCCGGCCGCCCGGCTATCTATTTTATACACGTGCGAAGCCGGAGCGGGCCGCTATGTTTTTATATACAACGTTCACAGTTTTTCTGTAGTGTATTTAGTATCAGCATTGCACCCGTGCGAAGCCGGGGCGGGTCGCTAGTAAATAATAGATTTGTTTGTAAGTTCTTTTGTGAGGGTTAAACTAAAATTAGTAAAATTTGACGACTGATGATGCTGAAATTAAAATGTTTATGCTCAGGTTAACTTTATATAATTCATGTAAATATACCCGTATCTTTATAAAAAAATTCCCGGTGTGTTTTAAAGTAGGTATAATTTATGAAATTGTATATCTACGAGGTAAGGTGCTTTGGAAAACTAATAGTTTTGTGTTTCATAGAAAACGCAATAGACGGAGGAAAACAGTTACGTTTGTTATCAAACATCGGTTGTTTTTGGCAAAATGGTTTTGATCGATTTTCTAAATAATGAAATAGCTAGTTTTGGATATTCCGGTGTTTTCCTCACATTTTCGTTTCGAACACTTTACAGCGTGGTCAGGGACAGACTCAATTCAATTAATAAATCACATTTAAAATCCCTTAAAATCTTTAATTTTTATTACCAATACAGTCGCACACACAAGCCACGTTACGTAAAGTCGCGCACACAGAGCCAGGTTGTCGTGAGTCGTGCGCTTGCGTCCATTGTGCTCAATTCGGGCGGTTAATTGTTTTTAATTCAAGACTGTACTGTAGCTCTTTAATTACGCCCACGACAGGGTAATGGCGTCGTGTGTTCGCGGATCGCTCTGTACACTTATTTGGTAATGGCTTTGTTTAAGGGTTTTAAGTTTGTTAGGGTAATTAAGTAAAATTTTAGTTTTGTAAAATTCAGTGAGTTTTTTTTAAATTTACAACGTAGGAGTATGGTTTTGTTAATTATCGAATAAATTTTAACAATTGAAGATAAAAGTAAAGTTGAAATAAACGGAGGAGACCGAAAAACTTTCAATAAATTTGGAATACAACAATTATTCTTATAATAAATGTTAAGTCTTAACACGATCACGATCTTGTCTTGGATAATGATAATAATGATAAAAGAGGAACTTCTGCTTTAGTAATATTAAATCGATAATTTATTATTCAGAGTGCCACAAACAGATACGTGACAAGCTATCACTATCCATTTCCCAAATAATAGTTACCAAAAGCACAGCCAAAAGTACAACCAAATGCGTAATATGAAATGTTAATTTTCGAGTGATTGTACTTCAATGTACAGCCGGTAACGAGGCGAGGTGTGTCGCCCTCATTTGGTTAATTCCCGTAGAGATCCTCAATTAAACGGCCACAAAAGAAAAACTTTGTCCCGAGCCAACGGGAAATCACGACTCGTTCGAATTAACGATTCCAACAAGTTTTTAATGAGCTTTTAAACCAAACTGTCCTTTTTCGCTATTTTAATTTTGGTGTGCGTACCGCTTTGAACGGTGGTATATGACAATGGGTATGTCTGCTTTATAAAAGGGTATAAAGTTGTTACTAAATACATAACACCTAAATATCTTTTCCTGCAACTACTGTACCTACTTCTAATTGTAATAGGTACTCATTTATTTTTATAGCAAGAGAAGTGTTTGGCATTTATTCTATGTCAAAGATAACAAAGCCTCACCAGACTGATCTTCATATTCTTATTAAACAGTTCACGTATGGAACCCTAAAAATTACCCCAATTTCATAAAAAGCGGTTTGTTAACCCTCAAGCACCGGCCGACCCCCGATCCAAATACATCCCGGTCTCTTAGCGTCAACCTCGATAAAACCCTCCACAACGCTTTTTATTAATTGATTGTTCACTCAAAGATATGTCAGAAATGATCGTTATTTATTATTCTGTTGACGATAAGTTTGTGCAGTGTTATGCTATTTATTGTGATGATAATAATCGTACTGTTACGTAAACTAGAATTCACGTATATGAAAAATACGATAAACATAAATAAAAATATATTTTTCTTAATGTTTACAATACCCTCTCATGAATATATGTTGTAAGTTAAATAGATTCGAAAAAAACAACAATAAGAAAAATAATGTAAAAACTTCGAACAGATAAAATTCAAGTAACAAAGCAACACTGCCATTAGCAGCAAAGGTAAAACATGATCTATTTCAAAAAAGCCATTTTCATCACTTGACTGCATTTTAAAAGATGAAGTGTCAGATTTTCGTGCTATTGTGTTTCTAGTGCACTTTTTATGGAAGCGAGGGTGGCGTAATCACATCAGCACGCGTCAGAGAGCGAATCTCAACGTTCACACCCCTGCCCCCTGACCACTAATCAATATAATTATACCTGATGGAAAATTATATCATAGCGTACAATGAAACATATAGCCACAACAAAAACCAGTACCTACTCATTGGTAACCCTACACTGCGGGCTCGAAATTATAACCTATCCATAATTGTATGAATGGAATAAAAAGTTGGATACCAATAATGTGACGCGAGTGCTTATTTAAAGAGTTGCATTGTTAGTGTCGCGTCAATTGATTAAAATGGCGAATGTAATTGTGTAAGAACAGATGCGGTAACTGGATTTGCGTGGGCGTTTTTATTTACTTTACGGTGTCTAGAGATTTCTAGATAGAACAATGTTAGTCGGTAGTTAAAGCAAATGCTTTTGGTAATCTTTCCAACATGCAACTGCAAGTACGCTATCAAACTCAAATTGTTTTATTTGTATTAATATTGCGTACATTGTAGCTAAGATGTTGAATTATTAGTACACTGAATACAAATAAATCGTACGGCATTAAAAACAGATGTTGCAAAAATTGAAATTGTAAAAGTTGCATTTGTTTCTAGACCCTGGGCCTGGCTAGACCCCAAAGCGGACGGCGATTGTCAGCGAAATTAATTAATTCCTTGTATCACAGTACACGGGATACGTGAATATTCATGCGGTCACAGCTCGTTAGGTCGTCGGCGGTCAGTATTAACAATCTGTCGGTGAGGGGTTGAAATCAGAGACCGCTGTTCATCAATGCACGATGCCACGTTGATATGGACATATTTGTCTCTATTTAAATAGGTTTGATAGACGCGTGTATGCTATATGTGGTTATTATATCGATTAAGAACACGTGTTTAGAATTTTAGCCAGCATTCTAACCTTTAAATTCAATAAATTAATGTTGATCATCAAATGATTCCCTAATGACACTGAATATTATAAAAGGCCCCATGCTTGTTAAAAAGCCTAATACTCAAATCAAACATTTCTAATGATGACAAATTAGTACCGAATAAATGTAAATAGTCAAATAATTAGAAATCAAAGTCATATCCCTCCATGAGTCAACAACGAGCAAACAAATACAAACATGACATATTCATAGTCTGCTTGTCACTTTAATATGATGCGCCACGCGACTGATGCCGATTTCAGCTGTCTATACGGAGATATTTTGATTTTACATGTATATCAATGTGTTTACAATTTCCAAAAGCAAGGAGAGCACAAAATGACGCTAGAAAAATTTACTTATATGATCAGGTTCACCGGTTTCTTGATTTGTTTATTTTATTCTGTAATTTCTAGATAGGTTTTAAAAAATTCTTAGGCTAGATAGCAAAACCAACCGATTTCTGATAAATTAAACGGCACAAAACCCATAGGGCACAGCTAGAAAACATAAATTATGAAACTCCAAGACGAAATGAAATTATAACGGTTACTTTGAGAACATACTGTCACCTCCCCAACACCGGTGCGATTAATTAGCAATTCCCTTATAAATCCGACGAAAGCGTAAAACGAGATAGCTTAATCTGTTTAACAAGTTTTACGAATTACAACATAACCCTCGCGATAAGGCGGCCAGATAAACTGTGTCGTGATGCATTTAATTTCAATATTTTAACCATACTTCCTTTGTTATTTGGAACAAATGTTACACTTACATATTATTCGCTTCTTATTACCATACGTAAAGGCTTATTTGGAAACTGAAATAATTATCAAAATACGAATTTCCAATGAACAGAACGCAAGTTTCAGAATAAGCAATATTATTGTAGTTTGTTAGGTATATTTAATTAAGAAAGAAAATGTACCTAGTTATTCAAGTTTAATTTCAATATCAATGTACACTCGAAATGTACATAAATAGGTCTATATCCTATATAATTATGAGCTGTGATCCCTAGACAGTTGGACAAACAGTAGCCCGCGGGGACCGACGTCTTTTTATCGGGTGGGGACCGCAAATTTCTATTTGCATATCTGTGCACTCATAAATCTCTGTTTCACTTATTAGCCGTTTGGGGTCGGGGCGACCCGTGACGGCGGTGCAGGGTTAACATTTGATGCTGGTTTGTTGTGAATATTTTATAAGAAGATATTTCGCGAATAGGTCTAGTAGAAATTAATGATTTTTGTCACGGCCAAAAGCTAGCTGTATTTTTGATAGAACGGGCTAAATAATTTAGTCTCTTTGTAAATACGTACATAATAGATTTAATTAAAGTATGGTAGTTGCAAAAAAACAAAACAACTTATATGTAGAACATCCTACGACAAAATAGGTACAATACAAAAAACAATCAATTTATGAAATAAGCGAAAAAAAATCTGATTGAAAAGAATTTGAATTACATATTTTAGAGGCTAAAAATAAAACAAAAGAATATGTTAATAACGTGCTATAAAATTCTGTATCTACGATTAGATAAGTGTCCTTTTTGATTTGACATAAAAAAACAAATGTGAGTGTCGTTAGACGTTAACTGAAACAAATGAACTTAATAATGAACATGTTATAATTTATAGAAATTAAAAAAGAACACCCATAATATTATTAACTAATAAAATCTACAAAAAGTGCAATACTTACATGATAATGTGGTTATTCTTTGCTATTCCTATGTTAGTTGACAGCGATGCTGGATGATAGTTAAAAAGTGACCTACTAAGACTTGAAAATAATGTGGTTAGTTTAGTTACAATACCACCACCGAAGTACATGTACCACAGGAATTATCCACCTAGCCATGCTCATGATTCATGCAAATGTATGTATTTCCAATACCTATATTTCATGCATTTTTTTATTGTCTAATAATCACGTGCAAAACAAAAGGATATAAAGTATGAATTTAATGAATGAATGAATAAGAGATAATAATAGATTTTGATAACAAAAAACGGAAAACAAATTAAAAAAAGCACACAACCTACACCTCTTTTATTGTAATGTTAATCAAAATACATTGTTCATGCACATGCAGCAAAGTTAAGTACACTTTAAGAGCGCTTATTCAATTTAACGCAAGTCAAAATCTCCGCGATCTATTACGATAGATCGCGGCTTGCGCTATCCTTTTACTATGAACAGCATAGGTCCACAGGAGAGCGCCGAGCAACATGTCCTCTCTCTGGAAAGGCTCGCTGCCGACTGATTTGAATCGGGTCGCGCGCAGTGTTTTATAGTACTTTAAAAAAAATTGTAGAAAATTAATAGAGGTACCTTAGTTGATTTTTTAAATTTTATCTTATAAGTAAGACATTCTTTTATTGCAATATGTATAAATTATATTCAATTAAGTCAAATATCTTGGTGAAAATAATCATTTTGTCGACTATAATTTCTAAAAAAATTCACATTGTTCGGATTTTAATTTCGTAAGTTAGGAGTCCAAAATAAAAAAATCTTTTAACTAACTATTTTAATAAGGATTTTTGCAGTTAGTTAAAAAAATTGTGTGTTAGATCTGTCAGCAATTTCAGATATTTTTAGCTTCGAAATTGACACTAAAAGTGAAATCAAGTAATCATCGGCTCAGTTATCTTGATGGTATTCACAAATACTATATTAATTGAAAAAAACTCTTAACTAACTATATAGACAATAAAATTTCCTAAAATTATTAGTAATTCATATGCTTGTAAGATAAGTGGTTGATGGACAATCTGGTTTGAAAAATCACATATTTGAGCCAAACAGCGCACGGACCGCGTACACGGCCTTAACAAGAAACTAAATTATAACAAAAATAAATTGTAAAATAAGGAAAGAAAAATAAATTAAATGATTGTTTTGATATATTTATTATATTTTTTTATTCGTATAAAACATATTTCGATCCCGTCCCGCCCATGTCGCACTCAATATATCAAGCAATTGGTACCAGGCTATCAGAAGCCTTCAGAACTCAATGGTCAAGAAGCAAAAAGCTTTTAAATTACCACTCTATCGAGACCTCCTCACCCCTCTATGTGACGCGGAATCTATACGAGTGAGTATTCTTTATTTGCTAAAGTAGGGCTCAAGTTATACTGGACGTTCGATACCTAAACAAGGGTCAGGGTATTATTGAGTCAAGGGAATATAGATCTTACTCCGTTGTATTAGATGTGAGTGCAGTTGCAAGTGTAGTATTGTAACTATGTAATGCGTATCAATTTCAGAATGGCCGCGGCGACATGGTGGCGTACGTGCTGTGAATGTATTGGTCTTTTTTTATTATTATTAGTTGTCAATTGCATATCTCGACTGTGTATGTATTAGGTATTCTCATTGTTCATATTTGCCTACCGAGAAGTCAATTCTTCAGTTTAATTTGGAGTAATTATTGGTCATTCAGAACTGGCGATAATGGATGGAGTGTATTTTTTAAGGAGTCGACTTTGAATCATTATTGTAATGAAATTTAATTATTTCGCATAACACGCCCCTATTGGTGTAACAACTAACAAATTATAAAATCTGAATACTTTTTAATGAAATATTTATATTAAGTTGATGTAATCTATACTTATAATAAATCTGTAGAGAGGCCAATTCTGTACATGAAATATATTTAAAAAAAAACTATGAAGGGGTGATAAGGGATCGCTACTGATGCCAAAAATGCAATCAGTAAAATTTTTGTCTGTCTGTCTGTCTGTCTGTCTGTCTGTATATTCGTTATAGAAACAAAAACTACACGACGGATTTTAACGAAATTTGGCACAATTATTCTTCATACTCCTGGGCAGGTTATAGTATACTTTTTTAGGGTTCCGTAGCCAAAATGGCAAAAACGGAACCCTTATAGTTTCGTCATGTCCGTCTGTCCGTCTGTCCGTCTGTCCGTCTGTCACAGCCGATTTACTCGGAAACTATAAGTACTACAGTGATGAAATTTGATGGGAATATGTGTTGTATGAACCGCTACAAAAATATGACACTAAATAGTAAAAAAAAGAATTGGGGGTGGGGCCCCCCATACATGTAACTGAGGGATGAAATTTTTTTTTTCGATGTACATACCCGTGTGGGGTATCAATGGAAAGGTCTTTTAAAATGATATAAAGTTTTCTAAAAAACATTTTTCTTAAAGTGAACGGTTTTTGAGATATCAGCTCTCAAAGTCGTAAAAAGTATGTCCCCCCCCCTCTATTTTTATAACTACGGGGTATAAAATTCTAAAAAAAATAGAGGTGATGCATGCTAATTAACTCTTTCAACGATTTTTGGTTTGATCAAAGTATCTCTTATAGTTTTTGAGATAGGTTGATTTAACTGTAATTTATTATATTTGCTGCTACGGAACCCTTTGTGCGCGAGCCCGACTCGCACTTGGCCGGTTTTATTACGCTACGATCAATATGAGCAGAGCAGTGAAGGGAAATATTGGGAAAACGGGAGAAGTTACTCCATTTTTTAAGCTTCCGTCGCGTGTGCAGCCTTAATGGTTAAAGCTACATAGAAATCATGTACGACACAAATGTTTTTAAATTTATTACCTATTCAATAAAAAAAGAATCATGTAAATCGGTGTATAAACACCAAAGTTATACATGAAATACGCTATAAGTCATCGCGCGTGAATACAGAATCATGCCATAAGGATTATTTTTGTGTATCAGTTGCCGCGTTCGACGCGCTTCGCGGTAATAATATACTAATATTATAAAGAGGAAAGGTTTGTAATCATGGGCGTAGCCACGGTGGGGCAGGGTGGGGCGCTTGCCCCACCCTGGCTCTGACCTGGAAGGTACCTAACCAAATTTAAAAAACTAAATTATCTAGGTACTAACTATATACTTAATATTTGTAAGAAATTCACACTCAAAAGTCGTCAGTCGACATAAAAAAATGCGATCAAAGCAAAAAGCTGGTACGATTTATCTTATGCGTACACAAACGCAATCTTTTTCTCCGATTTCTCGGAAACTATCTACTTTAGGGCAAAAATTATTATGACTTTTTTGTAGAGAATTAAATTTCGCATCTTTTTCACCTTGTAAACTTTTTTGTAAAACTTACCGTTTACGATTTATGGCCTATTTAATGAACCGGTTTATCGTTTTTGGCTAATAACTCTTAAAATATTTGATTAATCAATAAAATGCATTTATTCATTTTTTAAGAGCACTTTATTTTCTACACTCTACAGCATTTGTTTGATTTTTTTTCTAATGCCCGTAGGTACTTTTTGAGTTATAGAACGTTTAATGTTGGACTACTGGGCGTTTAATCGAAAATTTCTAGGTATGCATAGTACTTATATAATGGAACAAATTGAACAAACTAAAAAAAAATATGTGCTGTAGTGCTTAAAAATTTATAGGTAAGTAATTTATTTCGGCCGCCCGCGGCATTTCTACATTAAATTTAAACGTTCTATACTAAAAAAAATATGGGCAATGGAAAACATTCAG
>CAJQZM010034256.1:0-12257 GCA_907164665.1 Colias nastes
CAGAACTACATCGTGCTTTGCGAATTTAGGGTTTTTTTGTGTCGATTTCTACTGGCCTATAGCACGTCGAATAAGCCCAGTTCAACCGCATTGTGATCACAATTCGTGGTTTAATTGAGGTGAGAACTGAACATATTTTAACTACAGTTCACTGAAACTCAATAGAGAAGGAAGCATACAAAAGCCTCGAGCCATATAGCGAAGACATGATAAACAAAATCACAAATAAGATCTTTGTTAAAAGACGTCGGTTGAGTTCTGGCATTGCTGATCGTGACGCAATTCCTGCAATGCAGGTGTGCCAAATTGATGACAAAGTAATGTAAAATGTGTGTGATTGGCAAGTATAGATGGTAATTAGATTTTCAAGAGAGCAAAGATTTCCATAAAAAGAGATTTTGAAGATTTTCAGGAAGATATTGATTATGTAGTAAACACAATTTATAGAACAGGATAATTATACTTTATCATCAGTCATCACACATTATACATTTGAAAGAATTTTTTTTACAAATGAATAAATAATGAGCATAAATTAGCATGAAGCTATAGTTTCTCGTTTAGAAATTTAAATTTTCAATTCAGTGTATCTGGTTTAGAAATGTGAATTACAATTTTCATAAGAGAAATAAATTAACCAGATAACAGTATGTATGAAGCCTAAGGCTGTAGAATAACAGCTCCAAGAGTCATCCAAAGGCTATCAACTTAACGTCTTCACGTGACGTCATAAAGCTTGTATTTGGAATAGGTCTAATTACCGTCTCCCACATAAGCATCGACCCATCAAATCGTTCTACTTAACTTAATTAACCTAATGTAAAATACTGCTGAATACTCTGAATTTGCGTCTTCGGATTATGGGTCAAGTGTAATTAATGGGAATCAAATAACACAGAACTCTGTTTGTACAACATTTTATCCTTTCAAGATGTGTACTAAAAGAGATGTTGTTTTCAATGACATATTTTTCATTCCAAGTCGAATATTGAATGTCTCGATAGCTCTGTATCGATGTTAAAAGAAATGGAGCTTAAAAAAGCTGTTTATTCTGTTCCAAGTCAGGCATATTTATTATATTGGATTTGCATTATATCGGAAACAAGGGCACAGCTGAAACTCTAAAGAGATTCGTCAGACCTAATTCGCGATAGGTTGGGAAGCCCGTAATGGCATTATATTTCATCCTCCGTCTTATAAATTTTTAATAAAAGTAATATAAAACGTTCCCCTTTCCATTGTTTTATTTTAAATAACAGCTAACGAATATTGCGTTTACTTTACTAATGAAGTGTACTGTTAAAATTATATTGTAAGCGTGAAATTTTATTCGTCTTTAGATTAATTAATTAAACTACGCTCTATTTTACTAAAAACTACAAAATAGTATTTTTCTTTACAGATACTTTAATGTACCTACTATATATATGATTTCTTGCAGACAGATAAAACTCAATGTCTTCAAAATTATTATTGATACAAAATTTTCTCCAAATATTAACAGATAGGTAAATATTATTGATTTAGAAAATCAAATTTTTAAAAGAAAAAATATTTAAAGTAAATTTATCTTCTGTATAAGAACTCAAACATATTTTGTTTAGTAATACAGTAATGAATGTGAATTCTTTATTATATTCTGAGAACCACTTATAAAGTTCTCACTTCCCACTTTCATTCCAGTATTTATTTAGGACGACAAATAGGAGGTAGCAATTCCCGTGATACGAATATATTACAAATTCTTGCAAAGTATTTGACGAAAACCGCAAAAAAGTCTTACTAGTAAAAGTTTCATTAAAATCAGATCCTTTCACCCTGCTTACCGTGAAACCTCTTTAACTTTCTTTTTACAATGTTTTTCTGTTTCTTTATGTGGGAATTAAGGATGTTCTGAGCGTAAAGCTGATTTAGCGTGAAGTACGGATTAACCGTATGTAGCCGTAGTTTAGAAAAATCTATGTTTCTATTCTACAGACATTATTTCACTCAAAAATTCAATTTATTATAGTTTTCGTTAACAGATTTGTATATTGTTACGGTATATATTATAGAAGATCAACAATTATTTTACCTATTTTATTTAACACTATATTCAAATGTAGCAAAAATAAAATTCAGCTACGAATTATTCACGAGTCAAAGGCTTCCATTTCAATTGGCTCTCTTAAGAAAACCGCCAACTTGTCAATACTGCGAAACCTATATCAATGTTAGTTTCCAATACTTTGTGTACCATTGAACAGGCCCATTTCAATAGAAACGGATAATAACTAGAGATTGACGAGATGCCCCTCATCAGATTCCTTAGTGTGGTTTCCTTTATTAGTTTGACTAGATATCCGCCCGCGGTTTCGCCCGCGTTTTCAGAGAAAAACCCGCATAGTTCATATTCCTGTATGTTTACCGTATTATAAAGTAGCCTATGTCTTATTTTGGGTCTTAAGCTACCTACATACCAAATTTCATTCTAATCGGTTAAGTAGTATTTGCGTGAAAGAGTAACAGACATCCATCTTCCAAACTTCGCATTTATAATATTATTAGAATTACTCTCATAAGCCATATAAAGCTTTGAACAATTTAATAATATATCTTAAACTTTACATACATTAGTGAACAAGTCTTAATTACAGTGTGTGTCTCGTCATAATTATTTGCCTGCGTGGTCAAATAATTAATAGACATGTATTAATTAAATGAGCATCGAAGCGAAACAAAATGTATGTGGCTGTATTAATTATTTTTGTAATGAACAATTATTACTTTCCATATTAATAATACTTTAAAAATTTACATAAATAATTAACAATAATTATTTACATGAAAATTACATTACTGATTCTTCCCGGCGTTAATTTTATATACCTACTTAGTAGTAGTTTACTGTGAAGTTTAACAATAATTAGAGAGTTTAAATTGAAATGTATAGACCCTTTTTATCAGTTTTCATTCTATAAAATCAACACGAACTAAACTAAATATCAGCTGTATGAGAGTAAATTTAACGAAATGCTTCGTAAACATAGCCTCTCTCGCCTTTCATGTTCCCAATGATATACATACAAAGTGGCTTGCTGCTTCAGACCTTACGTAACTGTGGAACTTCACATAAATGTAACAAATTCAGGAACAATGTGTACTGAAACCTTATTATGTCCTTTAAACTGTGTTACAAGTAGGTATCCAATGAATATTCCTTCTGAAACCTTATTATATTCTTTAAATATGGTGACTGTGCAAGTTTAGGAACTTCTTAAATTACCTACAACCTACATTACCTCATAAATTAACTTATCATCCGACATTCTGAAACATTAATTATTTAATTTGTTGAAATTAATCCTATCTTAAAATGTTCACTTTAAATATCATTATTAAATTATGTACAAGGGAATAAAATAAAATCCTTTGAACGTGACTTTAATTGCGCTTTTCATAAAATTCACGCGCATTTACTTTGAACACGATTCCAAATAAACAGTCGATAATTTCTTTGAATTGTAATCATGCATCAAAAGGTCGGATTATACTCATTTTTAATTCAATTAAATTCCGTTTTCAATTCGTTTGATGGAATCGAAGAGACAAATAGAGTAGAGACAATATGTTCTATCTATCATCACCTGCGTGGATATGAAAATAATCAATTTCATATCATAAAATACGCATCCGTTATTCTAGGAATTTATTATGATTATTATTAATTCTCCTAATAGCCTGTGATAAAATAATAGGTTATTTGAGATAGAGCCTTAATTCCTATGGCTATTTAGTAGTAAGGTTCCTAGTTCTTCGTAAAGTTACAAGACGAGCTTTGAGCGGGCTATGCAATACCTACATGGCAATACATCTTCAACTTATTTCATTGATGTGAACTGTTATTTTTTCATTCATAACGTAAATGTTTAATTATTTTTTCACAAATCTACCATCCTAATTTAGACTCATTAATTGTACCCTTAATTTTGAAACATTAGAGCTTTTAACTGAATATTAGTAGTATAATATTAACTGACAATTAGATTAATATTTCTATTGAATATTATGAGGCTGTGTTATTAGGCTATTAAGTATAGTACTTTTACCTCAAAATATAACACTTTGCGTATTCATAACCTTAACTCTTAACCTTATATTTTGTTGATGTTGGCATTTATTCAATATAATATACTGTTATCCATTGCTAGCCCGACGAGGGATATACCGCACATACTTAATCATACAAGCGATTTATAGCTCAATAAACTTATGTCGTCGACTTTGGTGTTTATTTTAATATTCAATGTCGAACGTGCCAAATCTTATTTATATAATACAGTTGACACTAATACAAATATACTTTTCAATTGATAAAACGATGTTGGTATGGGAAGAGCCATGCTTTATCAGACTTACTTACTACTCTTCTTTGTAACGACAGTTAGTGTAGAGAGTTAGAGAAACTACAAAATTAAACTTTGTATGAAATTCATATCAACTTGCCGCTTTTCAGAAGTTTCATATAAACTTCGCCCAGATACTAGACTTATTTCTGCATTTTATACTAAAATTACGAAACATAAACAGTCCTTGTATATATAAAGTCCAGTAATACTCAATGCAGACTTATACAAAACATTATTTTGAGTAAAAAAATAACAAACCTACGATTTTTAATATAGCCAACATATTTACTGATTTCGCTGTAGAAGCAATATGTCGATATCAATAAGCCTACACCATCTGTGTCGTATCGCATCAGTCTGGATTGAAAAACGAAACATAAAACGGAACAATTTAAAATGTACGTAAAAGTAATAGCGCTGTTCAATTAGATTTTGAATATACATTCCAAACCCTATTCCGGAACAAAGTTGATCCATAAAAAGGCGGCAAATTTAACATCAAACGTTATACGTACAAAGTGGCCAATTATAACCCCACACAAAAATGAAGAATGGTCGGGGTCAGCCCTAAATATTCATTAATATTTATAAAGTTTGCTAAAACCAACGGATACACATTGACGGTCAGATTTTGCTGTTGATGTTTATTTGCTCTGTGCAAAAACAGATCATGCGATAGAAAAAGCTATTTGCTATTTCGTGTATAGGTAGAAATTTTATTCATGTACAATCTTTGTTTTATTCCTTGATTGGATTTGTGTATAACATTCCTTTCGTTTCGATTTTGATGTTTGATGAGTATCAAACATCAAAATCGAGAAGTAGAACAAGTGAGTACTTGTTCTTTGTATTTATTTCACGAGTAAAATTACATTTATATTCCATTTCAGAAAAGTATTTGAAACAAATATGGTATTATTTTTTATATACAAATTTGTTACATAACATAGATAGAGTGGGTTCGACATTATGATGTAGCTTTTACGATTATTATCAAACAAAGAATAATATCATACACATCATTTTACACACTTTACCTGTAATTTAATTCGTAAAATTTAAAGTTAACCTTTTTAAACCGAGAAAAAGATAAGTTTGAATTTACATAAATAAATTCTGGAGAAATATGTATATATGTACTTAAATCAAATTCAATACATTTTTAACTCCAGCTACTAAAACCACAGAATTCAGAAAACTTTGGACTAAAGGCTAAGTTATTTATTTTATTTTGTTGGCAACTTGCTAACCTAACTTGCGAGTTGGTTCTTAACCACGTTTGATGGATATTCGTTGTTAGCGGTCTGGTAAATAAGGAAATCTCAAAATAAAAGGCTTTTACGCTCTATTTTATTTTATTGAGATCGAGATATTTGAAAAACTAACTCTTAAGAATTCACTTTAAAATAAAAGGTAGGAACTTTTAATTTAAAAAAGTATCTAGTAACCATTTAGTAATCCTACTAGCCCTACTAATATTATAAACGCGAAAGTTTGTGAGGGTGGATGTTTGTTATTCTTTCACGTAACAACTAATGTACCGATTACAATGAAATTTGGTATGTAGGGAAATCCCAGAATAAGACATAGGCTACTATTTCTCCCATTCGGGTTTTTCTTTGAAAACGCTTGCCACGGGCGGAAATCTAGTCTGTGATATTTTTTTAAATAAATGAACCAAATAATAAAACACCTAATTGAAAAAAGAGATTTAGTGCGTTTTTATATTATTTTAGTTTTGCATCGATTAGTATGATAATTATATCTGCAGGACTTTAGCAAATTATAGTATCATTCCAGTTTATCCAAGTTTGTATTATTATCTATGCACTTCTTGACTTCGCAAGTTTAGAATAAGCTTACGTAAGCTTTATTTTTGTACCTTTATTTAGACTTATCTTTTGAAGTGAAACTTCTTAAGGCGCGTTGAGAGTAAAATTTCAAGGTCGCGTCATGGCAATACCGTCTCGTCATGGAGTAAGGCGACGATTTTGGTTTCTTTGAAACTTGCCAAAGAAATTTCACTTCTGACACGTGTGTTCACACACGCTCTTTTTTTAATTAAACATTTAAACATCAAAATGAAATTGATATGCGAATTATGTTATCCTTAGCATTTCCTGTTTAAACATATAAACAATTCTCAAAAGAAATAACACTATCGTCTTGCAGAGCAATGTAGAACTTGCTTATTAAAATAATTTGGAGAAAATACTTATAGAGCACGGAAACGTAACCTACCTCGAAATAAAGTTAATTTGCTTCTTTCGGGAACAACAAAGTAATTTTTGTTTTATTAAAACTATTACATACGATTGTGCCTTTGTTTGGTTAAGCTAAAAAAATACAGATAGGAATATAAAACTATCAAGCGAATATTTTTTATCTGTGAAAGTCGCAGTTTACTCAATTTGTTTTAATATCACTATGTAGAGATAATGCACGAATCAATTTTAAGGACTCAAATATTTGCCATTACAACATTTAAATACAATGTCTTCCACGTAATCAATTTAATAATAATTATTGTTATAATTATTATCCAAACACTTTATCCAAACTTAGTGATCATCATTAATGGTTACGTAATTGGAAAATAGATTTAGACATCATTCCACATTATCAATATTAGCTTAATAACGTACTAGCACATTCAGGTTTTAATCAACCATTTACGGTTGGCTATCAGATTTCAGTACCATTTTAGCTTGAAAGCACAATATGTTTATATAATAGCTTACTAATCCTTTCTGCCTTTTATATTTAGTATTTTATACTTATAAATTTATAACACCATAATATTATTTTATACTTTTTATTAGCGTTATGACTGATGCGGGAGGCCTATGTCCAGCAGTGGACAAATGTGGGCTGATAATGATGATGATGATGAATAGCGTTCTATATTTTAAATTATCCAAAAAATTAGAAAGGTAGAGTCGGTATAAACGGTAGAAAATACTGTATTTTCTCTAGATTAATTTACTTAAATAACGAAGAGGCAGGGATACGCTTAAAATATGAGGTCTAATAAAATAAACAGGTAAGTGCAGTTAAAAAAAGTTTAAAGATGTAAAAACGAGAGCAGCCATGAAGCATACACGCATTGAATAATAATTATTATAAATTAAAATAGCGTTTTAAAATACATCTTATATTTTCCCAGCTTCGACCGGATTCATCTGGCATGAAAAAAATAACATAATTCCATGCGCACCGATTAACATAAACTATGTGAATTGGTAACGATGGTCGCTTTCTAAGGATTATAATTTAAACATGAAATTAAACTAGTTATTTCTGAGTAAAAGAACAGAAAATAAAGAAAAAGCCTACCTTTCTCCTTCATAACATAAACCGACATATTTACATACCTACAAAAAACCGTAACCTTGTAGTGTAGGTATAGTACCTACTGAAATGATTGGAAAAAGAAAGTTAGCATTTCAATACGAAACTTTTTATACTACAACGAATCGTGGTTACACACTCGTGTCCGCAGCAATAAGTCTCTGAAATGTCATACATGAATGGTATAATAATTGTAGCTTGTAGTATTGTATGGAGAGGAAAGCTGAAAGTTCTACGAGTTATATAAAAACCTTCAACTCCCTTACTCGTAAGAATCCTACTAATATTATAAATGCGAAAGTTTTTATGTTTGTTTGTTGCCCCTTCACTCAAAACCTGCTGAACCGATTTTCATTAAATTTGGCACACACATAGAGGGTACCTTGAATTAACATATACGTTTTCCTTCGACTACGCGGGCGAAGCTGCGAGCGAAAAGCTAGTATTTTAAAATAATTAAAATGCTGATACATAATATTATGTTCTTCAAACAAAAGTAGTTAACACAAACGATACAATAATATAATTGATATCTACTAGATAGGTACTAATCTGCTGTCAAAAGAGTAAACTCTTGTATCTATTACCTACTCTATAGATCTCATCCTTGCCAAAATCTTAGACACGAATTGATGTTAATATTATTATTCTATTTAA
The DNA here is from genome assembly GCA_907164665.1 of Colias nastes. Classification (NCBI taxonomy): domain Eukaryota; kingdom Metazoa; phylum Arthropoda; class Insecta; order Lepidoptera; family Pieridae; genus Colias; species Colias nastes. The sequence continues at coordinate 8,397 of CAJQZM010034256.1, forward strand.
CCTATCTGAAACTATATGTTTTTTAAAAAGACTAAGCATCTACTACAAATCTGAAAAATCAAGAAAGGCAGAAACCAATTACAATAGATGATTCCTTTTGGTTTATAATCTCAAAGAAAGTATACCTACATCAAATGTACCTACCTACTCGTATGTAAACGCAAAACATACCCATACAAAATACAAAAAGTCAGCACAATATCAATAAGCAATAACTTTCCAAATGAAGGTTCCGTTAACGTGATCTGAAAGCTCATTATAGTCTCATAGAAAATGGGATTCATGATGGGACTGAAGAATAGAATGGGATTACAAACAAGGACAATATTGTTTGACACGAAATTTCGATCCCTTTTGATTTTCCCAGAGGTTGAGTAAAAACGTAAAGATTATATTGTATCCTACAATAACAGCACTATAGCTATACTAGGCGCATAATATAGTATACTAGCTGTACCCCATGGTTTTACCAGCATTGCTCCACTCCTATAAGTCTTAGCGTGATGTTATAGAACCTATAGCCTTTCTAGATAATATATGGGCTATTCAACGCGAAAAGAATTTTTAAATCGGACTCGTAGTTCCTGAGATTAGGGCGTTCAACCTAACAAACTCTTCAGCTTAATAATAATTAGTATAGATATTATTATCAAAACCTCGCGAAATAAAGCCTTTAATAACGTTGATGGTCAATATTAAAATTTCCCTTACACTAAATATATTATAGTTACGTACAATGCACAAAGGATAGCGACAAGGATTAACGAATTTCTAATGCCTCCTATTCAACCGAACAGATCTGCTCACAATAATCACATCATAAATCATGGGTTATTTTCGTCTTGATGCCGTTTATATGTACCTACTTGGTTAAAGGGAAAATCGAGATGTAATGGCACCATAACCTTGAACTTTCTATGTTATTGTCTATTGACATAGACAAGGGCAATTTATTTACATAGAAAGATGAAAAGCAGAAAATATATTAATACGATATGATGTACTCTAAAATTAATAATATTTTAACTTAATTTTTTTTTTCACGTTCTCAAACAGATTTTGTGACTTACAAGCTAGTTTCCAAATGCGTTAAAATTTAAGAAAAGTTATTAGGGTTGATTTGTCTTGCTCTTATTCTAAAAATGGTGGTGGCCTTACTCGGCCCCAGTATATCCTAAATTAATTATTTTTTGTTTAAATATTTAAGAAAGTTAACTGGATTGTAATTACGATAAACAGTGTGAATGAAAAATAATAATAAACTCATTTAAATCCCTATTGATTTAATTTAAAGTCTTAGTACATTTTATAAGTTTTAACAACAGTAGATATCAAAATGGCAAACAATTACCGTATTTATATGAAACTTATATAATAGCTTTCTTTACGCGACTGTGATATGTCTAATAAATTACCTACCTACCTAGGTATCATTAATTATAATAATTTTATTCAAAAAGTTTTTGTAATAATAAAATTATCTTATTCTTTTAAAACTATAGGCTGCATATTTAATTCGATGTCCCCGAATTTCATTATTTTGTGCTGTTTAATCGATAGCTGGTAGTGGATTTTCTTAACAAACTGCTTTTCTTTTCCAACAAAAATGCGTAGTTTTTGTGAAAATCGAAATTGAAAATGATATTTTTTAAGGTTATTTTTGTACTAAATAAGTAAAATCTTAAGCCATTATAGTATCAAAATGTCTAATTATCACACTCACACGCATTATTTTTAAATATATTTACGTACCTATTACTTTATTTACATATTACAATTTATTTTGTTAAAATATTATTTTAACAATTTAGTATACCTAGCCAAAAATCGTTCCATAGTTTGTATTCACAACAAGCCACAGATAACACAGATTAGTTAATATGACGCAGATCACAGATTAGCAATACAAATATACTAGCCTATCATAGAGTATAAATGATGCATTTTAATGTTTTTTTTTTATAGCTCACTTGCTTCAGTTTTTAAAAACGATTAACTTTTACTTTTAGTATTCAAATAGGTAGCGAGGAGCGAAGCGACGAGCGTGTTAGGTTAACGTTTGAACTGCCGCACGAGCCGAGCGAGCGAAGCGAGCGTGCCGCGGCAGCGGCCGGCGAGTGCCAGAAGCGACTTTAGGGCGATTCCCACTCAAACAAAAAAAAAACTACGTAGGTTTAAACAACCTGTTTTTATTTATGTATCGTAAAATTTTTGTTATTATCAAATGCTTTCTAAATTAAAATTATTTTTGACATATTCATTTTAAAAACCACTTTCTAATTATGTTTATTATCTACAATCGTGAACGCGTCATATAACATTTATTATCTGTGGCATGTCGTAAATACGTGGTAAATACAAACTTAAATATTTGGCTATATACATTTTCAGGTAATATAATTTAAGAAATTGTTATAAATAAATTAATAATACGGCAATATATTTAAAATATTGCCTGTGTGCGAGATTACTAGAAGTTTTAATACGACAATGGTATAAAAGTGTCGTTTTTAGTACAAAAATAACCTTAAAAAAAAATTTTCATTTTCGATTTTCACAAAAACTACGCATTTTAGTTGGAAAAGAAAAGCAGTTTGTTAAGAAAATCCACTACCAGCTATCGATTAAACAGCACAAAATAATGAAATTCGGGGACATCGAATCAAATATTTAACCAAACTATAAAGATATAATATTTGACTCACCAATTTTATGGAACAACAATCAACAACACTATAAATAAAAGCTAATTAACACAACACTCGTAACTTTTATTCACACAAAAAGTTTACAACTTTTATGAATAAGAAGACGGTGCCGCCAAAACTTCTTATTCGAAAATGCCACAGATAATAAGCGTTCTTTATTTAAAATAGCGTCACAATGGAATTATTTTTCTTTTTAAAAGATGCACGAAAATTTTCAGCCAGCGCTCGAATACAAGAGACAAGCATTTAGCGTCTGCAGCATCCGCAATCTCGTGGGAAACTGGCGGGAATTTTCGCGACAGCGGGAAATCGAGACTGAGATTACGTTGGCTTATTTCGTAGCATATACGCATTTTTCTATCACTTGTCTTTCGTACGGGATTAAATTTTAAAATATTTAATGTTGAATACAGATAAGATTATCATTATTCATAATTAATGTTTAATTTAAAAAAAATACGATATTTACACTTCTCGGATTCGAACGTTCGATTTTTAAACGAACGTTCACCAAGGTATTTGCTATTGTTTGTTTTGCTATAAATATATATTATTATGTTGGTGCTTATTATGGTGCATAAATAAATAAAAAAATTGTGTTTTATTGAAAACAAATATGTACACACAAAGGTTTATTAGTTTATGTTTATTTTAAGTAGGTCCCTTAGTATTGTAAGTAGGTCCCTAACTAGACTAATGATGCATAATATTTCCGTTCATCTTTAATTACGTTAAATATAATAAAATAAGTCAGAAATTAATTATTATACAAAACGCACTTAATTATTTATGACAAAAATAACATTATTAATGCCTGATAAATAATTACAGCGTTTACTTTTCCACTTTGCTGTTCATTGCTGCATACACAGAGTCTTATAATTTGACAAAATTCCAGACGCGCAATGCATAAGAATCATCTTGAAGATATCAACAAAATGCTTACATTTTCTGCGAAGGTTTACATTATATTCGTTAATTGGACAAAATGCAGCTTTTCATTCAAACCCATTCATTATAATTCAAGACGTGTCAGAGATGTTCGTGAATTCAATTCTAAGGTACCTACTCAATTAAGGTATAGGTAGGTATAATTATCAAATTAGAATCATTGAGATAATATTACTTCGTATGGAGCAGACACCACGAACAA
>CAJQZM010034258.1:0-28639 GCA_907164665.1 Colias nastes
ATGCCTCGCGCTTGCTGACATCTTCAAAGACCTGTATTTTGAAAACTTAGCTTCTAAATGCAAAAATATTTCGTATACATACCGAGGATATATACAGGTGTAACATACTAAAATATAACCGAAATCGGAAACCTCACCCCGAAATCTGTGTCCGCTTCGCGTGAAATGCCCCTATTCACAAGTAATCAATGCATTCGATTCTAGATGTCAGATTTCGATTTTTAGAGTAACATCTCTAGTATTTAAAAAGAAAAAAGGTTTATTGACACAAAATTGTAGCGACGTCAGTTCTTCAATTCAGAAATTGCTTATCATAATTTAGAATGGTTTATCAGTAAAATGAAATCTTAAAATTACTTGTATCGGTCATTATTATTATAAATATGTAATCGTAATTGAAAAAAGTTAAGCAAATGTGCAGATCTAACAAAACGAAACATCATGTTATTCTATGTCGTCGTTACTAGGTTACGTTTTTGAATTGTGTTGAACTGTCAAATGTTGCCTATTAAAATGGCTCTACTATAGTAGGCAAAAACTCCAGAGCCTCGCTCATCGCCGCAGAGTGGCAAGTTTATCGGTTTTCTACCGGATACACTTTGGAGTGCGCTGCGGAATTACACGACCTATTTCCGCCATCCCCGTTTTTCCATCGTTCGTCGAGGCGCACAGATTCTAGGCATCGCCACATGGTTGACGTTCCACGTACCCGGACAAAGCGGTTCGGATCGACATTCTTTATTCGAACTGCTAGGGACTGGAACATGCTTCCTGAGTCTGTGTTCCCCGATGAGTACAATATGGAGGTCTTCAAGAGGAGAGTGAACAGGTACATTCTAGGGCAGCGCGCTCCATCTTAGGCCACATCTCAGCTTACCATCAGGCGAAATCGTGGCCAAGCGCTCCCCTATTGTACTGTAAAAAAAAAAAAAAAAAAACATACGAGCACAACATTGACACGGAGGCGCGCTTCTATTGCACGCACACAGACAATCAGATACACGCAGTAGCAAGCAGAAATACACACGCAACACAGCATTATCACACATTATATGTATATACATATAAATGCAATATAGACTTAAAAATACATACTCATCTATTCGACACACACTGATATGCAGAATACTGATAACAGCACATGCATTCGTAACCACAAAAACAGTTGTAGAAATGCGCACTATAGCACGCACCACAGACATACAAATACGTACTTGTTTTTTCGCATCTATCCGCATACATTACTATACGTTAGTACAACATCGTATTAGCATTATTATTTTCATTGAATTTATATTTAAAAAATAGAAATACTTTGACTCATCTGAGCAATATGTTAAATAGATCCCGACAAACAAGTGCGCCGAGAGCATTCAGTACAACGTACATCGCAGAAGTGTCTTCTCAAGACGTATCCACTTCCCAGGATGTCAACGATACTAAGGTATGTAATAAGTAAACATATTTAAATTTCGTTTCTATAATATTCTTTATGTCATTTTATATTATATTAAAAAAATGTCCCAAGTATATAAAATTAAAGACATTTTAACTGATTTTAAACGTGATTTATTAATTATGTTATTAACTCGACGCTTCGAACACTTTACAGCGAGCGTAATCTTATATCTAGAGTTAGACACATACCACGTAGAACTACATATTAATATAACTTTGGCTTGGTTACGGTTTTATTATGATTAAAATCTGAATGAAAAAATAAATCTTACAACATTATTCGGGAGTGACATATTATTTTTTTCCAGTCGTGTAATATTTAACCCATATATCAATTACAATCTCGTGTCACAATGTTTGTCCTCAATGAACTCCTAAACCACTTAACCGATTATAATAAAATTCGCACACCATGTGCAGTTCGATCCCAATTTGAGAGATAGGATATTTTAAACATGTAGGTACCACGGGCGAAGCCGGGGCTGACCGCAAGTATTCTATTTATACGTATATAATTTCAGAACTCAGCGTCAGTCCCGCACGTGCGTCCGGAGACGCCGCGGCAACTCACACACACGCACGACGAGGACTGCTCCGACGACGAAGATGTGGCCAAGGGAAATAAGTAGACACGCTATAATTATGTGATGGTAAGTGTTTTGGTGTAAATGATGATTTAAAAAAGTCCACTGATGTTCTATTTAGCAAGTATTTTTTGCCTTAAAACTTCAATAATAAAGGCTGATTTACGCTACACCGTGTCGCGAAACGGCCGTGCCGTTTTCGTACCTAGTGTTTTTACATTTATGTGTAGGCGTATGTAACTTGGCTAGAGTCGTTTTGTACGCACGCAGTTTGTCACGAATCTTTAATAAAAAAAGTATTTAAATTGAAAAGTTCCACAATATTGCAAAAATTATTTAAAACTAATTTTTCCATCCTACATAGCTTCTCTTTCTCGTAGCGGTTTTGTTGCCTCATATGTGTTACAATATAAACAGAAATAATATTTTATTTCAACTTACAGGCTACAAACTGCATGGAGATTTAAATGGACAACACTGGAAGACCTGTTCTTTTTATTGATGACATTAATTGTTTTGAACCTTCGTTATACTATCCCTTGTAATTGTTATCTTGGATATAAAATGTTTTCTTGACCACATTACATCTTTATTCTTTTGACATATTGATTTTATTTGACGCCGTGGTTTAGATATTTCAGAGAATGTGGCGAATGACCATATTAGTTCTCAGTTAATAAATTAAATTTATTGGAGGTTCACCGTATTGAATAGTCAATTGGTTTTGTACCAATGTTTATTGATTCATATTATATAATTGAATATGTTTATTATATTACATAATGTTATTGTTAATATTGAATGGTACAATAATTCAGTGAGTTCGTTTATACATAGTTATAATCTTGTATTAGTTATTAACTCGTGGCATTTTATACAATATGCTTTTATCTATATGTTATATCATGCTTAGTGATTTATTTTTTGTTATTCCTTGATGTGCATTCTTGTCGAGTGCGAGAAATGATTGAATTGTAATTTTCGTTGCCAATTTTAATATATTTTATATTGTGTTGCAGATTATCTATATAAGTTATGTAAATAAATAAATATATTTTATTGTTTTATGTGAGTTTATTAATAAGTATTTTTATTCGTTAGTGTAAGTTGGAACATGTCAATTTCAATATAATAATAATCTTCTCATAATCTTACAATAATATATTTTGACAATGTTAAAAGCATTAAAAATATTTTGCATCTTTGAAACGCACATAGTAATTGTATCCTTTATTAGAATTGTGTTATATGATAATATGTTTATAATTGCGGTAGATAGATATTTTGTACACGTAATGTGTAAAATTTGACTGAGCTGCACATGTATTTGTATGTTTTGTTTATGTAGAGGTGTATACAAGTATTCTCAGTTACGCCTGTATTGGTTACAACAGATATGTGATTAAAACTAGTGATTTTGGAAATGTAAATTTTCGTTATACGTTAACGTAGGTAAAGATACAATATTGAATAAATACAATGAACAATATTATTGCGTGTTTTATTTCAACGAGTCTATTTATAATGTTTTGCAAGGGTCAAATAAGACAGCCAAATAAATGCGTAATTTTTTATTTAAACAATAGTAGTTCTACACCATATTCTACTATATTATATAACTTAATTAGTTTATTAGGAATTTATTAAAGCAGTAAGTCTTCCAGATAGTCCTCAAATTCTTCTTCTCGAGACTTTTCCTCAGTTTCTTGAATACCTATAAATTAAAATTGATACATTGAATGATTTAGTTACGTTTTAATAAAATAAGTTAATGCTCTATGTACGAGAAAATTATAAGTATAGATTACCATTTTACATTATATACCAGCAAAGTCACTAAGAACAAAGTAGACACCATTAAATTTATTCTATAAAAATGTTAATAAGTACACTTAATTTTTCTTTGTACATAATATAGGTATAACTATGGGTTGATGTCATGAAAAGAACAAACCACATGATGTGATTGTTTTAAGGCTTTACATTATTTTGGTAGAAGAAAGAATTTAAATAAATAGATCTATTATGTGCTAATTTTCAAAATATGTTCGCGCTTTACCCTTTTTCCACAATGAGTTGCCACTGTCCGCAGTTTCATCGATTTTAGAAGTTGACGGTTCTTCTACTTGAGTTTCCTCTGGAACTATTTCATTATTTTCGTCTTCACTTTCAGATTTATCGTCTTCGACATTACGTTTTTTCTTTCTTTTAAGGTTCTTCTTAAGCCTTTTTATTTCACGTTTTTTCGATCTATAGTTTAATTTCGCTGAACATTCTGGACAAAGGCCTATAAATTAAAATCGATAAGTATAAGAACAAGATGTTTCTATGTTTTAATTACAGCTTGTTTAATTATTTAATTCTTAGTTAATCTTTACAAAAAATATAATTAAATTAGATGTGTTTTTTCATTAAATTAAGCTCAAAAAGATCTGAATAAATGTTACCTATAAATTTTCTTTCCAATGATTGATAAAAAGATGTCGAATCGCAATTTGTACCTATTCGCACTAAAATGTACATACCTATCTAAATAAACAGTGAGTAGGTAACAGGTAAAAAATACACACTTGTTATTTTCACGTGGACAATATAAAAATATCCTGCGTCTCGCGTGTTACATATTAAATATATTAAATTATCAGAATCGTTTATATATTTATATATAATAGGTAGGTATTCTTGATAAAACTATAAAAGCATGTTTTTATAGATATGTGAATTCCCCATTTTAAATATGTAGCATATCACTCACTAGTTATCATATTCGCAAGAAAATGAACGAGGTAGCCTGGCCACTGGCCAGTTCATTAACCTGAAAAGGTCTTGATCTAGCCCTAGCCCCTAAGGGCGCTTGTGCACTACAAGGAATTTGACTGTCCGGCATTCCGATTTTTTACGGTCCGGTATGGCACGCCATTAATCTAAATGCTAGCTTGTGCACTATACGTAATTTTACTGTCCGACATTTCACTTTTCCCTATTCCGGATGGTTTTTTGTGTCTACGAGTCGCTGTAGATAGGTATAATTGTTTTCGAATGCCCACTTGCTTGGATTTTACTCTTTTTACAGCATATGCCAATTGAAAGCAAGCTCTTGTTTTACTTCCTTTTAGCTGGCAATGTGATTTGAAAAGTCGATATTGTTATTTTTATATACATTGACCTATAATTATTCTCTAAGTAAGTGTTGGTAAGTTAAAGTTCAAGTGGGAATAGCTTTAGCTCCTCGTCACCGATTAAAATAAATAAGTGAAACACGAATTTTAAATCTCTTACGGAACTTTACTTTTTATTATAACGAAGTAATATAATATTTCATCTTCTATATGTTTTACTCGTTTCTTGTAAAATGAAAAAAAAATCATTTATGATAGCATTATACCGCCAAACATCCTTGAACTGTACCGCACTGATCTGAGTAAAGACGGACAGGTGCACAAGCCAATTCATCGGTTTTTTCATGCCAAACCGGACCGTAAAAAATCGGAATGCTGGACAGTAAAATTCCTTGTAGTGCACAAGCGCCCTAAGCCTGTAGATACAAATTCATGTAAATTATATTAATCATAACTTTACTTGTTCTGACAATAGACAATAGACAAAACGTCCGGTAGCTACCTATTAGTTACTTATGTGATATTCCTGGATATTCCTATGTGGTTTTATAATAATTTGGATTCTGAGCTGTGTCGTGTCCATAATATTTAGCCTACGGTTTACGGTTTACATTTCGTTATTAAAATAGTTTATGGTAAAGTAAAATGGCAAAGACATTAGATTTCATATTTTAGGCATCCAAGTAATATGAAAAATTAAATACTTACGAAGTTTAACGAGAGCATTCTTCTTTTCGTTATCTTCGATGTATGCAAAATTAACCTCCCATGACTTAAGGTTTTGGTCACTGTTACATCCTTTCGCACCGCAGTGAAATTGTCCCTTACCAAGTACGACTTCCTTTTCAATGCGCCACCTTAGAGCTACCTTAAACGTTGAATATTATTCAAAATTTAGAATCTTATTTTTTTATATCGATATCAAGATTAAATCTAGATTCTTATTTTAAACAGCGTAAGATTGTAAAAACCGTTAGGTTATAACTTATAATCTAACTCGACAAATTGTGATGCGGAACATTTGCTTGCAATTTCAACTCATCATTTTTGTAAGACGTATGCGAAAAAATTTGTAGTTAAGTACCTATGTGTTATTATGCCTAGAATTACTTTTATCTCATCATCGGTTGACGGTTCATTAGAACTCAAATGCAGGCTGCGTTGACGGTCGTTGGTTGAGCCGCTCCCTATTTCTGTGTAGTTTTTAAATAAACCGAACCGTCTCTGTGTCGTCTGTCGATGACATAGATATTGTATACCAACGCTATGAAGGGATTCCTTAAATAATATCATACTTATCTTGCAAATACATTATTAATTTAAAGTGAAGTTTTTGGGGCCCATATATTTGCATAGGTAACAACGTGAATTTAGTTTGTTCGCATAGACAGCTTCTACGTCAGTGTATATAATATAGAGTAGTCCAAGCCATCGGTCCATAAATGTTAAAACTTAAAAGATAAGATAGTTAAAAATGTGGTAAAGACTCTAAGCAACACTATGTTCCATAACCAATAACAGTCCTTTCAGCTGCAGAACTCAGCAACGGGTCCTATAGCTTGATCGAACGTTTTGGACTTTATCAAAGCCGAAAATCTTTATACGCTATGCAGGCTATTCGCTATATAGGCAGGTTTTTAATAGGCATTAATAATTTTGATTTCATAAAATAATTCATTAGATTGACACTGAAGAATTTTCTCATGGATAGAGTGCGTGTGCGTGCGTGCGTGCATTTATAACTGGCCTCAACGTTAAGACTCTATTAAAGCCAATGGAGATCAGTTTGAATGAGTTTATTTTTTTTTATGTTTGTATGATGTATCTAGCCCACATTTTTCCTTCTAACAATAATTATGACAAGTATAATTAATTATTTTTGATTTTATAGTTATGTCTATAAATGTTTACCTAATCGAAAAATTGTTTACACAATAATATTTATCATCAACCTTTGCCTTGGTAGGTAGGTACCTAGGCAATAAGTAGGTAAACATATTTAATGCTGCTATTTTATGTTAGACAGTAGGAATAAAAATAGGAACATTAAAAGTTAGGTATTTCAGAACGTTAAGTGGAGATGTTACAACTTACACAGTTACACTTGATGATTCAATATACTTAGTATATACATATAAATAATATTTACCTAACAATCTACTATTGGGACGTTATTCATTAGGTAAGAATGGTAAGATATAGTTTTAATAGATTATTTACCACAAAATAATAGCAATTACTTAAGTCAAATGTGCCAAACTAAACTATTTTCAAATAGGCTCTACCACGGCATTCTGTGCCACGGCTCTACCTACCGCTCTAGGCCTGAAAATTACCTTAACTGAGTGGTCAGGCGTCTCCACGGTATGCCGTACGGCTCGTCTAGTCTAGACTCTACGCAGGTTTAAATCTCGCCTCATGATCAATTTTTTTCTATTATATATTTAGAATTATTTAAATATTTATTAATAGCATATGAATGCTATAACAATGAAAATAAATACGTCTGACTAACTCTACAAACAACTATCCACCTACCTAGTTTACTATAATTAGTGTAGATTACAGTTGATTTATCAATCATAAGTATAAATAGGTATATTACGTTTCGATCTGCATATTTATTAACATCAAATCATCAATACCTACGTACTTAATTAATGCTAAATGCTAATGGAAAGCTTTGATAATGTTTACAAAACATTGTTTTTGTTTTATTTTAGGTTTAATTTGTTATTGTTTTTGAAGTGTTCCATGTGTATGATTAATCATTAAAGACAAATAGTGAATAAACCTCGGCATCTACGTAATACGTAGGTACTATATGCAATTTATTAATGAATATTCAAATTTCTACGTCTCAAAGGCGAGCAATGAGTACCTCTGTACCTACATTATCTATTACACATTCCTTCATAATTACAATGCAACAATAAGTCTCAGGAGGCCTCTAGTTTAAAAATCGTGATACATAATTTATTCGTTATTTTGTTAGGCAACGTGCCGCCTTCGTATTCAATGTCGAACGAAGTAAGAAATGGTGAGCAGATGTGCGCTACCGACGGCCGTGTATCTGCGGGTGAATACCGTATGCGCTATATTTAGCCTACAGAAAGGCAGTACCGCTATTGTTGCTCTCCCCGGCATGCTATACAAAAGGAGGTCTCTCAGGCAAAAAAGGCAATTCAATTTCATAGGGGACTCGCCCTATCTCATCTGTAACGGTTAGGGGAGAATATCAACATAAATTATTTCCGATGCTGCCTCTGTTCTACTATGCATAATTTTATACTTACATTTATTTTAAACGGGAACGTCTTAAATATAATAAATAATTCACAGTTACTGAATTGGCTATTATGAATAGAATATCGCAGGAAACGCGTAGTTACTTAGTATATGTGTAGGTATTGTTTATGTAACAAAGGACTTACTTTATTCTCTTTATATCGGCTTAAATCACAAATACAGTACTCTTTGAAGAGTTTATCGTAATATTTTTTAGCTAATTGTTTTTCCCACGTGTCGGCAACTTCGTCGTCTTCCCATAAGAACTTATGGTTTTCCCTTATAACATCAAGGTCGGTTCTATCTTTGGACGAATCTCGTTTCAAGAATACCGTAGAGCCCTTCTTATTTAAACAATAAACATTAACTAAATACTTATGTAATTCATATGGATTAAGATTACGTAACCTTGCCGACATCGCTACGGCAACCTAGAACAAAGGGAAAACGATTCGTTTAATTTGGAAATGAAATAAAACATGACTTGCAACAAACAACTCTTTAATAAAATCGATTATTATTACATTTTCCATAAAATAGTTAATAATTCAATTATATTAATCGGATCTTATACTAATTGTCATGATGAGTTTATAACAAGGTGCATTTTACATAAATATCGCAGTTAAAAGGCATCAATAAATAGTTTCTTTTGTGCAGGAGTTATTATCTACTCTGAATATTATTGTCAGTCTTGTAGATTTTTGTGTATTTTTTCATTTGGCTCACTCTTAAATCTATGAACAAGTCATGCAACTAAACCTCTAAAAATTAAAATAAAATAAATAAAATGAAAATTATTGCCTACTACTAAATACAAATCTTGTCAATATATTATTGGTATAAACCTATAAACAACCAGTGTATGAAAGATTGAAGTGGCACATTAGAAACTTAATTAACTTTGGTTTTATAGCCAATCTTTGGGATAAGTAAACAATTTTGTTCTAAAATTGAAACTTATGAATTACTCACTATATACATAAAAAGAAATAATGTATAAAATTCATAATTAGCTACAATAATCCTGTAGTCAATACAACTTTGTGATGATTGTTCAAAAACATTAGACTTTCTTAAATAAATACTTATCTACTTGATCATATTGGCTAACATTATAATGTTTGAGACCATTTCAACAGGAAAAAATATCTGAATGTGCCTTATAACATCTAAATTACATGTAAAGATAAAATTGACAATCCAATTTGGTATAAAATATATCAATGTCATTATCCTATAAAACTTCTAACATCTAAAAATATATTTGGTGTTATAGTTACTTAACAGTATATATAGAAATAGGCACATTAGTTAGTATTATTGCTTTGGTTACAGCATAGTATAAGAAAAAATTATCTTATCTAAATTTTGGCATGTGTATTACTTTACTGGCATTATAATGCCCTACAGTAAAGATACAAAAATATATTAGTTATTAAAGCTCTTTTAAGAAGCAGGAACAATTGTAAGAATTTGTGACAAACAAGTTTTTATAAAGGCCTCGGTGCTAAAGTATTATTAGTTTTCCTATCTCTAATACAAACATTACAGCTTGGCTATCGGAATCTTTGGACATTTGACCTATATCCACATATTAAAATATCACTTTATCATATCTAAAAAGGCAACATTGGGTCGAGATATGTGTGACATTATACATTACAGCACCTGTAAAGGTTTCTTACTACAAACTAAGGATATTCTTAACATGCAATAAAGTATCATAAATAAAACCCTAACTCAAAGCAATTACAGCAGCACACCATAAGAGTATAAACACTCGCAATAACACACCATAATGACTAAGTTATGAACTAGATAGTGAAATTATTCAATTTGGTATAAAACAATACATAATAATATATTATAAATAATTATGACTAAATTTTTGGCAATGGGAGAATCTAAAAGAAGCAATGAGTGAGAAGCATCACAAATATATCATGTATGAATAAGCACAGCTTGATACATGATTGACACAGTATTATGTTCATGGATGATGCTAATCACTTAGTGGTTTAATTATTATCCATGAGTTTTTTCGTGTTTCTTCATATTATCAGACCGAGTGAATGCTTTATCACAGACACCGCAGTAATAAGATTTTTGTTTCGTGTGCACAGTCATGTGTCTTGATAGTTCGCTTTTGGTAACAAACTTCTTTTCACAAACTGTACATGCATGCTTTCGTACATTTAAATGAAATTTCATATGTATAGATAAAGAACTTGACTGGGAAAAGGCTTTATGACATAATTCACAAACAAATGGACGTTCTCCTGTGTGCTTTCTCAAATGATTCATAAATCCTGTTTTAGTGTAGTCTTTTTGGCAAAGGTGGCAAAAACTTGACTTAGAATCCAACATTCCTGGAAAGTGACTGTTTATATGCTTTCTAAGCTCCCAATAACTTGGGAATTTTTCTGAACATACATGACATGGGTATTTTTTTTCCTCGGTGGGTTTGGCACTACAGTTATGTGAAGATAACAACTGTTCACTGGGAAACATTTGGTTACATTGGCTACATGTATGACTAGCCTCTGAGTCTGTTGACAATGTTACTTCTAAATAATTTTCGATAGACATTACATTCCCATTGGAACTATCTGCGTCGTCGCTTTGATTGAGTGGCGTTTGATCACTCTCCATAATATCTTTGGTATCTAGTTTAACTAAATAGTCTCTGTAATCTAATAAATCTTTCCCTGAATTATTATTATCAGGTTCTACGAGATGTAAAATAGGTGACTCACTCTGCTCTCTGTCAGAAGGTTTTTCGTTATCGGAGTGTTCGGGTTTCGATGATACATTATTATCGGATTCCCATTCATTTTCGATTATTTCAATATCGGAATCCGACTCTTCGGCACTCGATGTAGAGTTATTGACTAAATGAAACCCAATATCATCGAATCTCAACACATTAGACGGAAGTTTAACCCCAACAATAGCCTGTATCGCCTGCCATGAAAGCTCCTGGGGGTTGTTCTGCATATTAAATCGCACTATCCTAACCTACAAACGAGTTTTCATGGATTACTACAAAGAAATGTTTCTCAAATGCGACATCATAATAAATGAAAAAAGCAACATTACCTGTTACGTGCACGATTTTGAAAATAAATAAGCAGCTGACACCTATTTTCTACATCTAAAAATATTATGCTACACAGTATACACTGCACTTCACTGCTATAGGTGGTTTATGGAATTATGGATGGGATGCGTCTTTGTTTGTCATTGAATTTGAAAACTCGCAATGACGAATAAAGCGCTTTCAGCGCTGCGTCTGATGTCCAAAACACGTCTAATGTGATTTATTATTCTTAAAAATGATTTTATTGATAACATTGACTGTGCCCTTTATTAGCACAAGCTAACAGGCTATTATGTTTAATTATATTATGCTACTCATTAAGATACAATATAGGTAGGTATGATCACAAAAACATAGTAATTAAACATTAAGAACAATTGTTTAATTATTGTTTATTTAAATTAAATTAACATTCCGGCGGCTTTGTCCACTTTGTCTAAAACTTTATAAATTATACAATAAAAGCTTCTTCGCGAACCTCTTCTCGAAGAACTTCTCTTGAACGTCTGTATAAAAAAAAATCGCATCAAAATCTTTTGCGTTGTTTTTATTTTTTTAAATATTATAGACAAGGTAGGCAAGGGAGACACACAGCGGGAAGTGAGTTTTTAAGGATTGATTATAACATTCATCTCTAAGCATTCATCACCACCTTTATTTTATGGGCACCCGTTTATTCCTGGTATAATCCTGTATAATCCAATGTCTACTTTGTCATAAATTATTACCTAATTTATTTCATGCATTTTCTTAATTTTATAAATGCTGTAATCTTGCTATACTTTTAAATGCTGTATTTTATAATATTAGAGTTTATAATCGCAATGAAAAAACATATCAAATCTGCAGTTTAATACATACTTACCCCATATAGTTATCTGTAAGAAATCATTTTTGACAGTTGACACTGACAAAAAAGAAAAAGTCTGTTTTGAAAATAAATTATTGGAGGGAAATTAATTTTTAAACTGAATTGAATAAAATTAATAAAAGTTTTGTAATAAATATACTCAAATAGGTAATAATTTTGAATTTCGAAGAATGCTTGTTATTCTAACATTATTTATCTCCTTTTAATAATTATTATAATTAAGAAGTTAGTGTATGCAGTCAAATCTACTGCAGGATGGCTGCTTTGCAAAATTTACAAGACTTCATTAAAAGTCAAAGCAATTCTACTAAGTTTGTAAATTGTTCAGATGTACCATCTATTTGTAAATCTGAACCTTGCATGTTAGGAGTTGATGAAGCAGGGAGAGGTCCAGTCTTAGGTGAGTTTTCACAGATACTTCTATAATAAGGTCATTATTATTACCTACTCTTTTTAAAAATAAAAACTCGATTACATACTTATCATGAAGATGGGTAGCCTCAGTTTATATAATGTACAAATTAACAAATAAAATGAACCATTGTGTGTACCTATTAAGAATAATATATGTACAAGTAAAGTGAAATTGAAAGTTAAACAAAATCAACAACATATAAAAGCAAAAAATGAGATGTATCCATTTCCATTCTTATATTAATCCTGTTTGTTATTATATATATTAATTCAAAGTAAGTAACTACTATTTAAATAAATAATAAAGCTTACTTAATAAATAATAATCAATCTATTTAAACTCTGCAGGTCCAATGGTATATGGAATAGCCTATTGTCCTACAAACCAAACGGAAATTTTGAAGTCACTAGGATGTGCAGATTCTAAAGCTCTTACTGAAGAAAAAAGAGATGAAATTCTAGTAAAGATGCTGACGGAAGAAGATTCTATGCAAAATGTTGGATGGGCTGCAGAAATCATATCACCAAATTATATTTCTAATTCAATGTATAGAAGAGCAAAACATTCACTGAATGAGGTATATTTCACTAATCATATTACAAAATATTTAGTATCTATAATTGGATAGTGATTAATTGCTATCCCAGCTAGCCAGTACTAGTTTGATTATCAACAAGCAACTTCAAACATATTGATAACAAAAAAAATATTCAGCTTATCAAAACAAATACTTTTAAAAAATCCTTTTAAATTTGTATATTACAAAATAATTATAATATGTCATGTATTCTCGTAAGACTTGCTGATGATATATTAAAGTTTATACTTTAAATTTTCAGGTGTCAATGAACTCAGCAATTGGTTTAATAAAAAAGGTTATAGAATTAGGTGCTAATATTGCTGAAATATATGTGGATACTGTGGGTCCACCTGAGAAGTATCAAGCTAAGTTGATTGAAATATTCCCAGGAATTAAAATAACTGTAAGATAAAATTATACTTACTTAGTTTAGTTCATGTGAGATCTTGATACAAAAAATGGCAATGATGTTAGTAAGCTAAATATATTTATTAGTTTATGAGTGGAAAATTAAAAACAGAAAATGCCTATGTGCCATTTGTTATAATATTAGTGGACAATCTAGTAGCGGACAATGTAAAAATGAAATTTTATTATTTTATGTGAATGTTTAGAGAAAGTGTGTTGGAAGGATTTTATTCTATGCATTTTTTTTTATAATATTTGACAGAATTTTTTTTCGTTTTCACTATATTTTATCATTGTAGACGAATTCATAAGTCCCAAATCAAATACATAATTTAATTTAAAATATCAATTTTGTAACAGGTGGCCAAAAAAGCTGATTCTCTATATCCCATTGTATCAGCGGCTAGTATAGTGGCCAAAGTGACAAGAGATCATGCACTGAAAGTCTGGCAGTTTCATGAAGGCATAGATTTGGACTACAAACAATTTGGTAGCGGATATCCTGGAGGTATGTAAATTTATCTATAAAACATGTTCCTATATGATTAATTACAAAAATAATAAATATCATACACACAAATACTTCATTGGAAACACTTCAAGATAATAATATATTATGTATGTGGTGGGTACAAGTGTACAATAGAAAAACGGTCACAAATCACAGTACATATTGGGTGTGGCATAATGAATGGAATATGCAAATTGAAGATATATCATATCATATTAGAAGTCCCTCGGTTTTCGAGAAATTCGATTTTCTAAGAAAATTCTATAAAATTACACCCTTTGCAACTCTTTCTGGTGCTGTGACTTCAAATGAAGGAATATTTTCAATCTGTTTTTGCATAGTATTCCTGGATAAATGAACTATCGAATATTAAACAATAATTTTAAGGAGCTTTAATTTCGACCATCAGGCAATTCTAGTTTTAATGAATTTAGAATTTAGATTACATTATCTGTGCAGCGCGGTTTCACCCGCGGACGAACCCCCGGGTAAGATCAGATATTTCTATAGCTCACGTGTTATACTGATGTAAAACCAATATTACTAAGAGTAACAAACGAACGTACATACATCCATCCTAACAAACTTTTGCATTTATAATGGAGTAGGATACAAATACAATAATGACAAAGTTGTTTTTGAAGTGAAACTTCTTTGGGCACGTTGAGAATAAAATTTAAATATCGCGTCATTGCAACACCGTCAAGTCACGGAGTAAGGCGACGATTTTGGTATCTTTGAATCTTGCCAAAGAAGTTTCACTTCTGACACGTGTGCTTGGCACACACGCTCTTTTATTTGTCAGAAATAGTAACAATTATTCATTCATCCATAAGAATTTTATTTATAATATAAGATTAATATGTTGGCATTTTTTTACTTACAAATAAACACAAAGAGTTAATTGTTATAGATCCACTGACGAAAAAATTCATTCGCGAGCAAATAGATAGAGTGTTCGGGTACCCTCTATTAGTGAGGTTTAGTTGGTCAACAGCAGAACTGATGCTACAAGAAAAGGCAGCTATATGCACATTTGAAGAAGTCGATGAACCAAATACAAACAAGAAATCGCCTAGAACTAAACCAATCAATACATTCTTCGCGAAAGTGGAAAATGGTGACGTGAAACGCAGGAAAAAACATAAATTTTTCGAAGAGAGATTTTTGAGTATGGATAACGCGTTTGAATAGGTATGTTCATGAGTTTAATTGATTTATTGTTGTTAATATTTTATTTTGACTACTGAATGTTAGATGTAAGATCTTTTAAAATCGTATTGAATGTTCAAGCATTTGACTGTGGATTGCATCCATAAAAAACGTAATGAAATGTAATTTATCTTTATTTGAAATAAACAAAACAATTATAATAAGTATATTGAGTTTCTCTAATATACATTTTCCAAACCGTTAAGATAAATAAATAATTTTAATTTTATATGCCAGAGCTTATAATGAATAATTGATTTTGATAAATATTTTTTACATCAGCCATTCAGTTTAGACCTATTCAAATTCCTTGTCGGTTTCTACGACTTGTTATATCAATTCGTTATATTGGTCATTAAAATTATACATTTCAATGTGCATATGTTACGATGCCCAAGATCTAAGCTCAAGATGCTAATATTATAGAAAATCATGATTTAAGAAACAATGTAAAAATGTTGTAAGGACTCAACAATGATGACTCGTGATTTCAAATGACAATGTAAGTGAAAATGCATTTAAATAGTAGAAATCGTCGGATTTTAAATGCATTAATGCCACAGTCGTATTATTTTCCATAAGGGGTGGAGGCATAAATTTATCACCTTGGCCTGCCTCCAGACAAAATGTATCGATTTTTTGCATTCTTTGGCGAGTACAAAATAAAACTCAATGAGAATATTAATAAATAAGCTTTTAAATCTCTACTTTATACCTTACACTAAATCTTACGTAACTTCACTTTTTACTCAAAATTGTAATCGTTTTTAATGCAGCTCAGGTTTCCCTGATCTTGTCAAATGAAGGCGTAACAAACGCGCTAGAACATTTATCTTTCTAGATAGCGTACAGAATATATTAGCCATAGAAACAGCCTTATTATGAGATCTTCAAAAAGTCGCCAGCTTATGCAAGGTTACTATAACATGACCTGGCAACTTTCTCGTCTATTACGGTCTATTATGGGTATCTTTATTTGTCGAAAGGGGCGGCTTATCCAAGAAAGGTGAGGACCCGGGGCGGACGCGTGCCCGCGGACCGCATTAGCATGCGTGTGACAACGCTTGCACCTACTTACCATGAGCAATGCGGAACGCTCTCGGGGTCACTTGGAGAATTTAATTGTGTCCCATTATCATATTTAGGTTCTTTTACGGTAAGTCAAAAGTGAAAACTGAATGGGACCCAAAGTTATTTGTCATTCGTTTGTTGCGATCGATGGAGACAACTTCGTCCGAACGGTAGCTCGCTATTCACAAAATGGCATTGTTTCGGTGTTGTATAGTTTTAACTGTTTGCGCGTGCGTCTCCGCAATAGTCGGGCCCGCCGCTAATGCTACGAGGAGTGATTCGAAAACCGATACATATCTCGACGCGTATTCGAAATCTCGTATCGAAGCTGAAAAAGCGAAGCAAGGTGTCGTCATAATAACGGCTAAAGACGGAGAGAAGAAGATTTCGAACCGCGACGATAGCTTTTCAGGCTACGATTATACGCCGTCATATTCGAGCAGTGACAGCTTCAGTTCATCGGGCCCCTCAAACAGTTATCTGCCGTCTTCAAGCTATGGATCGCCTGTGAAATTTGAATCGGATATAACGTACAATTCGCCACCAAATTCATATGGACCTCCGTCATCTAGCTACGGTCCGCCCTCAGGCAGCTATGGCCCTCCTACTGCATCCTATGGCCCTCCATCGCCAGCTTACGGACCACCGATCCACAAGCCATTACCCGTATACGGACCTCCGAGACCATCATATGGCGTACCTTACACGGCCCCGGGATTGGGCTTTTTCGATAAATTGTCGTTGAAATTGGATATCTTAACTATTGCAAAATTAATGCTGAAATTCCTTATTTTCAAGAAGATAGTGACTATGATCGCCGTTGTCTGTATGTTGTTAGTGATCCCGAAACTGATTTCGTTCAAGAAAGACAAAGGTGGCGACGACAACAATGATGAAGATGATCGCCAATTCGGACATAAAAATTGTAAGTTTATTAACACTCAGTAAGCGTTAGGCTTTTAATGGTGTAATAATGAATCATCGATCTTATCTATTATAATGTATTTTCAGTATTAGAGTTGACGTCAGCGCAGCAACTGTTGGAGAGGGCTATGTATGTGTACGGAAGGCAACAGCCGTCGTGTGGCCTCACGTGCCGCGTGAGAAGGGTTCTAGATGACATATACGAATTTGAACCTTATTTCAGGTACGGTTAGATCTAATTTCAGAAGAAAATAAACACCCACCTTGTTATGGAAGTAGTCTATAAACAAATCATTATACTTTAAACTCAAACTCAAACTCAAACATTTATTTATTCAATTAGACTACTTTTAGTAGCACTTTCGAATCGTCATTACATAAGTATCTATTTTTAAAATTTACCACCGATTCGGAAAGCAGTATCTATGGAGAAGAACCGGCAAGAAACTCCATAGTTGCTCTTTTAAAATCATGTCAATATTACATAATCTGTAACTTATATCTAACTACATAATATATCATAATATGCCAAAGAACTGTCCTGTGGTTCTTACGCGACAACCCTCCATGGATTTTCATCTTCCATATATTCCTTAATGCTATAATAGGCTCTCTGAACTAATATATTTTTTACATAAGTTTTAAATTTAGCACTACCAAACTCTTTAATACAATGTGGAATTCTGTTGTAAAAGCGTATACCTAGACCCATAAATGAATTTTTAACTTTGGCTAACCGGTAAAATGGCATTTCAATTTTATTTCTGTTCCTTGTGGCATAACAGTGTCTATCTCCTACTCTTGTGTGTAAGTCGGCGTTTTTGTGTACATGAAAAATATTATTAAATATATACTGTGATGGTACAGTAAGGATACCAGTATTCTTAAAGAGATCTCTTAGTGAGTCCCGAGCACGTAAATTATATATAGAGCGAATGGCTCTTTTCTGTAAGATAAATATAGTTTCTATATCTGCTGCCCTGCCCCATAGTAGAATTCCATAGGACATAATACTATGCTATATATACGCTATATACTAATTTGAACAAATTATTCAATATTAGATGAGAGCGCAACAATCTCAATGCGCGAAATTATTTAGTCCAATATGAAACGAAATGTATTGTGCAATACGTTGTAATGAATACTCTTTTTCTTTCCAGGGGAAATAACGAAGGTGTAAGCACGGATTCCTAAGAAAAGAACAGAATAAGTTGTCGTGCCATTATAATTACTTAAGCTAAATTATTGTAAATTATTTATTTATTCTAATATTTAATAGTTTATTAAGAGTTAAGTAAATATTCAATTGTACTCTGAGTTTTATTTTGATTCTGATAATGTTAACTGACTGCCTCATTTCGTACGTTGATTCCCTTGAACGGATATTTTTGAAGTCCTAATAAATAATAATCATCTCAATTTCCCTGACCATTATGTGGGTTATGATTTGCACGATCAATTAATACTTGCACGTCAATTTCATTGTTTTTACCGTAAGTGCCAATTCCTTTTAATTAATATTTCCATGTGTATGACACGTTTTAGTTTTATGTTGTAAGTACTTAAAACATTAACTCCTTAATTGGTACAGAAACCCCATAAATTAACCAACTATTTATTGAGAATTGATTTTAATTCATTTTATTTAGCCTAAAATGTTCTATTTTGTATGTGATTGAACTATTTATTTTAAATTACCTACCCATTTCTGTACTTTTATAAAAATCTATGTGCTACTAGTTGAATGAATATTTGAAAATTTTTGCACATAATTTATTCAGCATATTGAATATTCCTGAAAGAAATTAACTGAAAAATTGTTGTTTTACGCTTATTAGTGAGCTTTTTCGCGATATTTTTGTACATTTGTTTTTAGTATCTATTAATTACCTCGATTATATTTTATTGCAATTCCAATCAATTAAAAACATACTGTGTGCAATTTTTCCTGCATGTTAATTATTATAATGATATCCAGGTATGTAATAATAGCGATTAGAGTTAACATTGCCGTTAATTGTAGGATGTAAATTCAATATTTAGTAGTTGAAAAGGTGGATGTAATTAAAATAGAGCAGTGGAGTTTCTGATAAAGTCTAAAAGATAAATGAAGTATTTTGAAGTATCAATCGCATATTGGCATGTAAAATTAAAATATCCAAGCAAGTTCTGTTTGAGTTAAAATTACGAGAAATTTTTGGGTCTAATACACACATTAGTATTTACCAAACAATGCAAATAACCTTCCCAATTTGGTTTATTGTTTGGATGTGGGGCAACAAGAGTAAGTGCAGCGATTATGACTAATCACTTAGTTACAAATTAAAAAGTTATTACTTTAACGGCCAATAAATTGCCCATCAACCAGCTGAAAACATGTACGGAATAAAATTAAAAATGATTTCACTGTTAGTTTCACTTGTTTTGGAGAAATTGAACTTTCCCCGTATCGGAATTGGGATCAAAGACCGAGGGCTTAAACAATGCTACACATGATACCGTATAGCACATAGAAAGAATACTAATGAACACATTTCATTTGCTTCCTTACTTGAGGTAGAGAATGATCGACAGATTTGTTTTCTATTGCTCACGTGTGTGGAATTAGTTTACAGGGGCATTGTGTTAGGTTAATTATGTGTTAATATTATTGAAAGAAAAAGTTGAATAATTAATGGCATGAAAATTAACATTCATGTTAATGATGTAGCTATTGTTTTACCTTTTTAGGTGGTAGTTTTAGCGGTTTGTTTCACACGATATTTGGAAGCCTACTTCTGTATCAGTCATGTTAAATAGATGATCATATTTTTCATATCATATGATAAATATTAATACTTAATTCGAATTTCCAAAGATCACCCTGTCGGCTGTATGTTTAACAACATTTACATTGCCTAGCCATCCATACATTATTTCAAGCGTCGTAATAATGTAATCGTTATTAGAAAGATTACTTTTAAAGTCGTAAATAAATGCCATTATAAGAAATTTACCAACAACAAAATAAAAACTTTCCAGGAATGTGATGGCTAGGAATATTAATATCTTTATCCTTATTTCAATTAAGTCCGTCGCCGCTGTGGAACACTGTATCTGTCTTACGTTGCCCGAGGTCATTTAAGCCAATTTAGACAATTGAGGAAGTGTGCACCCCATATCGTATTGGGCACAAAATTTTCAAATATTTTTAACTGTACACTTATATATTTCGAAAATTACTTGCCTGTAAATTACTTTGTAACTGCTATTTATTCGGACGTCGGTGGACATCGCTATCTAACTCTATCTAAGTAGGTGCTTTTACATGTGTGAAAATAACATCAGGTATTTATATCAAGATAACCTTGTTTCTATGTAAAATATGAAACTACCAACCTTGACGTGTCAATAGCTTCTATTGATGGAAGTGTTTCCTCGTCAAATCTCGACCTAATTTACTCTATAAATAGATAGTTTCATGTAAATGATCTTAGCGGCATACAAGAAGCTAATGGCTGGTCAGAATTATAATTGTTTAGACGTAGGAAATTCTCTGTGGAAAATGTTTCACAATACGTAACCAACTAACGGATGAAGGGTTTGACGTTGAAGTTGACTGCAGCTATTCTACAAAATGTACTCAATCAAATAGTCGCAGTTTTATATCGGGTATCAGAATCCATTAATGGAATAATAATACTCTTATCTATATGGTACAAGTCCTGTTTCAAACTGGAATTAATATATTTTTCAGTTGATTCTTATATGTTTGTGATTCAGGAAGAAGAACATCCTACATCTAAGAGAATTCACCACGATGTTTTGTATGAATTGTTTACAAGATTACTGACTTCGATAAAATAAGGAAAATAAAGAAACAAGAGCATATTTGCAAAGAGATATATCTGCAGGTAACCAAATTTCCTGAAATAAAGTCTGATCTCCTTACTAGGTAGGTACTTATTTAGTATAGTAGTAATATTTCTATATCGACATATACTTACAAATAATTAAGGAAGTTTGTTAAGTATTAAAATTCAATGGTAATCGCGCATATAATAGCTAATAAAAGTATAGGACCGTTTCAACATTACATAGTTGTTAGTAGGACAGTCAGCGTCACGACAAGCGACAATGAACTTGGCGGAAACCATTGTCACGCCCGCACAAACGCACAACGCCCCTCAAATACATATACTATTAGGTGCTATTAGTGACAAGTGCATCGGTGCACATTTTAACAGAGGTCAAACAACAATCACTCTGAACTTTATTAATCTGGTGAAATAGTAGTTGTGGTTTCATATCTGCTATCTATGATAGCTTGGGTTCGGTCGTTAAACATCTAATTAGGTATTTCAAAAACAATGAAAAATCTAATTTGATTTGGAAGGATAGCGCTTTCGAAAAATTAAGCGTTCTATTCACTTGTAAATGGGATGAGGTGCATTTATGTGTTATTTGAAATTCTAGGCTAAAGGCTATTACACAATTTCATAGATAACAGTAGTACCGTATTGAAATAAATGCTTATTATACGTATGCCGCGTGACTCGCTCTATAATGTTTTATAATAATAAATTAGTAATGATATTTATATTGAACTGATTGCTGAATCGTAAATTATATTTAATGATTATGATTAAGGTTCCATAAAAATAAATCGTTTGATTAACCGTTTTCTTGGTTTGATAGGATAGATTGACAATAAAGCCATACTATGAATATGTTGGATTCAATACTGTTTAACAATTTATTTTAAAAAAGTTAGATTGGTGGAATATAATTTACAGTGACGTTTTATCGTGTAGGTACGGTAAATAAAATAAAAAAAACTAATTTGCAAGTAAAAAATATAACGTCATAGAAGCACGAAACAATCAGATATTACGTTACTTTAAATTACGTTTTTAATTTCTTTTTAACTACCTACCAAACATAATTAAAGTTTCGACAAATTAACTTTCAAAGAATATTTTAGTCTACGTTTTCGAATTTTCAGAAAAGTACGCTTGCTTCTTTCTTTCGATTCCATATCTACGTAACAACCGATTTGTAAAACTGTGTAAGATGCACGCGAAGTGGAAAAGGAAGAAAAATTTAGGTATAATTATTATTTTGGAACGCGTACGCGCAGGCAAAACCACTCGACGCCCAATCTCTGCCGCTGATCATCGTTTGGAGTGTAACGATATCCGACGCCGGGATCGCATTATTTAACAATAGTATTATAATTTTTGTGTAAACTGGGTGCTCTATTTACTCCATTGTAGTGCTAGGCTGGGCTCGTATGAGTCAAGTGTAGGAGCAGTGGTCTGGAACGCGTCGTTCACTGTGGAATCTGCACGTGGGCCAGCCACACGCGTGGAGTGTGCCTGGCGGAATACGCAAGGGTGTCTTCGCAGTCTCTATACGGAAACTAGCGATGACTGTGATTAGTGAACCAGTCTTACAGTTGTGTGCGGTGACAGCTTAACTTGTTCGCGCAGAAATGTTCGCCCATATAAAAAGTGAGTAGGTATTTTACAAATTTTCTTAGATTTTTTAAATCAGGTAGGTATAAGTCAATTTACAAAAGCTTATTAATGGGTTTGGTGTGTGTATGATTAAGTTTTCATTTCTATGTTATGAAACATGTGTAGGCGCCGACTAAAATACCTACATATTTATCAATAAGTACTAAGAGTTTCTATATTATGTATACAAAAAAATTTTTCGATCGTAAAGCACTCTCTGATGCTTCGCATCATGGTCGTGCAATATAAAACAGCAACATCATAGCTATTTTTAATCTGCCTAAGTCCTAGGTGCTTTCTTTAAGCTTTCTGAAAGTATACATATAGAATCTCTCAATATATAGAGCTAATTACTTTTACGAATTGCGGTCAAATTTATCCAGTTTAAAAAAAGGAGAACCGTTAAAAGTGCATCATTCACTTACACAAGAAAATACATTGTTTAGATTAGATTTCCGAAACATGTAGACCTACATGTTCAACCAAGCGTCTCTACAAAATTACGTAACTTTATCATAGAATCCCATGGTTTTCTATATATTATTTATATCTTCTTTCTTTATTAGTGTGTAAGTACCTATATACAAAAACAAATGATACCATTATATCGCGAACGAAAAATATAGGTACAGAGTGATCACACACTAATAAAATAGCATAACAACTATTATTTATAAATGTAAAGTAGCTTTCTTCCTAGGTACCTATATAGTATTTATAGAAAGTAATTATTACACACTAACTTATACATGCAATAATGTAAGAGTCACCCTGTCATGCATTTAGCTTATTAATTAGGTAGGTTACCTTAGGTACCTGTTATATTTATTTCAAACTCACAGCGAGAGTATGATGACGTATTATATTTCGCAATACGGTTCTATTATCTCCTCTCCGATATGTTCTTATCAAATGTTATCGATCAAGGCATCCCAGATTGCAGTATACGTTAACAAGCTGTTGACTGTTGTGTATAAATTTAAGTGCTTCTAGAAAATATAACATCGCACTATTATGTTACGCCACTTAAGATTGACCACTTGTGGATGTGTTAAATGAAGATAGGTAAATTTAATTCTTTACCATATAATATTATAATATAGAAAATGTTATTATGTTGTTGGTACGTAACATGAAATTTATATTAATGAAATCGTCGGGGGGCAAATAGGCTTGCGTTCAAAATCGCAGCCAATCGTAAACAATTTTACATAGAGCTCCAATTATTCATTTGACATCAAGTTAAATATTTTTACTACAATATTGAATAGTAAGGCATTGACACCGGAGGATGTAGGTGGTAGGTTAACATTTTGGGAAGGGCATTCGAGGCTTCGTGGATAGAAATCGCAATAAATACATCCTCTAATGGTTAAGAATCGTGCGTATTACACAAACGGAAGCGTATTTTTCTATTCATAAAATAGTTACGAAGATAAACGCCGGATCTCATAAAATGTGATGATATGGATTGAGATTCTGGTCGTCATTTCGAGGTGAAAGTGTAAATTGTAATAAGTAACGATTTATAAATTTGAGTTGCATCTTTACAGAGAAATAAATACATATATTTTTTAATCGTTACCTACTAAAAAATTGAATTGAAATAGAAAAAAAACATGAATCAATACCTACTTTATTTCTTATCTATATTATAGTGTTTTAAAATATTCATCTACTCAGAATTCGTTAAAAAAAAATATATGGTAAACTAAAATCCTTATCATTTGAAGACATAAGCCGCGTTGTACAAAGGGGCCTCTGTTAACTAACGCCGTGATTAGTCATTCAAAAAGGACATTAATTAAATTAACTTTGTAGTTGATAACTAGCCATTTGAAGTCATTACAGTTTTTACATTTATTTACTCAAGTTTATTTTCATTCGTTTCAGTGTCCCGATTATATGCTGTTGAAGAATTCAAGGAGTTCTTAAACTCATAAATAATATAGAATATTAGCTGCGAATCATAGAAATAAATAAATTAGCCACAATGCCCGAGTTCGGAACAGTAACTCGAGCGCTGGAATTGCAGCGATTGATCGAAGACAAAGTGTCAGAATGGCGAGAGAGGTCAGCCCGGGTCGCGGGCATAAGTGTGGCCGAGTCTTATCAGCAACCACTCAACTTCAAACGACACACTAACAGACGCAAAAACAGCGCTGAAGTTAATAGAATTATCGCAAAGTACTCTAAAGCCAAAAGGACAAACGAAAGACATCCAATACTGCAGACGTGTCCTGAAGAGCCACCCGTCCGACCTGCCAGGCAGAAGAAACTACGATCCAAGTTTTCCAAAAGTGAAGATAATCTTGCCAGAATTGGTGTCATGGACCATCCTCCTGACCCCATACCGACAGCTAAATCTCAATTTAATATATCAAAATATAACACAAAAAGTTGCGAGGATATAACGGCTTTTGTAGATATCAGTCGAACAATGAAGAGTAAGAATTTTGAAGAAAAAAGCATACTAAATACAAAACCAACCCCAGTTACGAGGCCAAAACTTCATAGTATTAGTGAAGATATTTTGGACATATCCGATTTTGGTGATAGTGGTGTTGAAATAAGATATAGGACGAACTTTGCGACCTCTACCCCGTTATCGAACAGGAAAACGTGTCCTGCGGGTGATTCAGTGTCAGTGATTGATTTTGAAAAGTGTTCAAATCACAGTGTTAGTGATTTAAAGAAAGGCAATTCAGAACCCGACATTGCAAGTACTACTTCTGTGAGTTCGGACAAAACTTTAGATGCAAGGAAACGTTGGAAAATTTTAAAACCTCTAAAGCCACCGTTTCGGAAAAGTACGTTCGAATGTTTACTTCGATGGCGTGGAAAAAAGTCTTCGCCAAACCAAACAAAGTAAGTGAGCTATTTTTATTTATCTCTTTAACTTTGTTTACAAATTGATTCGATCCAGAGCATATATCTTTGCGGTTGTCAGTTGCATAGATAAGGTATAATCTTACGTACTAGGAAAGTAGTTAATAGGTCCGGTAAGTTTCCAGTTGAGATTAATTGCCTTACTATGCACCCGTACATCTGTTGTGAAGGACGCATTCCTTAATACTTACTAACTAAACACGGCAAAATTATGCAATTTCCTGCAAGCGTTTATTACCTACAAAATGATGTCTTTATGAAGTACAATAATTATGCGATAGTATAAAACATTTAGAATACGTGGTATTCAAAATATACTATACCTACCATAAATAATTTCTAACAATATTAATAGAGTTATTAGCGAATAAAAAGTGTTAATTGAAGAAACGTATCTCGAAAGAAATGTCTTTGTTTATGGTTTATTCTTGGGTTTATTGACCTTACGGGATCTAAGAAGTCTCCCATACAGCTAATGGAATATAACAGCCTGTAGAGAACATAAAATATTGTTTTAAAATATTGTTTAACTACTAAGTAATAATACATAATATGCCTGTGCTAAAATCATTCATATAACATATTATTATGTAGATCGAAATAGTATCTATGCACGCAGGGTTCGAGTATGAGTGTGGATTTAATCAAGAAGTGCATTCGCGATTTACTAGATGGCGCTTACAATGAAAAAATATTTAATATTATTGAAATATATATTATATTGATAGTTCATGAAAATTGAAATTACTGGAACATTTTTATGTTGTATTTGTATATTTACCTTCCTTTATAATTTTTGGAAATATTATTGTTGGATTCTGTTTGACTTTCTTCTAATTAACACGGGAGAATATTAAGGAGTCTGATGTTTTTTTATGTAATTTTTCCCTAATAAAAATAAAAATAATGTAACTATTGTACACACCTACGTAATTTATTTTTATTCTTTTATCATAGGTAAGTATACCAAATTTTTTGTTCGACGTTCGCATACTCACATGATCTCGAAACGTTGACAGGAATCGTCCTAACATTGTCCTAACTTAGTTAGGGCACAGATTAAGTTACTCTCTTTTGGACTTTTTAAAGTGAAGCCATATTTAAGTATTCTTCCTTGTGGGTTATTTATCAGAATCATCTATATTATAAAACCTGTTCATACGAGAAACCATGACTTAATAATTAAAAAGGAGGAAAATTACTGCGTGGGTTATTTATATATATCGTATATGTGATCGTATACGTAAAGTTGGTAAATAATATTGTTATAAGGTTAAGAAAATCCTACTACGATTAAAACTTATGTACAATTAATTTGCGAATAAACACCTGTGTAAGTAATCATAGAGAATCACAAACACAATTTTTTATCCGTAAAACGTTTTTAACGTATCGTGTGATTTTATTTGCAAATATTGATGTTCATTCATCCATCGAAATGCTCAGTTCGGATTGGTTGATTTTTCGCAATTCATTTCGTGATTATTTACTATTAATTTTTAAAAGCGGTTAAAATGCGACCAATCAATCTTGTTATGAAAATACATATAAGTATACCTAAATATAAATTAATTTGTCAGACAAGGAATTTATTAGTAAACTATACCTATTGACTTTCTTGTTAGCCAAATGCGATATTTCAGTTTGAAGTACAACGTATGGTACAACTTTGAAGTGCTTAGATAATGTGGCGCCAAGAAACTTCAAACGTTCAATGAAATCACTGACTGGGTTAATAATGTAGAATAAACTTCTGCAAATTTGTATAGTAAAAGTCCAAATAAGATGATTTATTTGTTGTTAAAACAGTTGTTTTATAGTAATTAGATACAATCATGAATCTTGCATAAGAGATTTTTATTGCTATCTAGTCTAGTCAGTGTATTCTTAGATCTGGAGCGAATTATAATTAATTACATACGAACTTGCTTAGCAATTTGTTCTACCCGTTATACGAGGAAATAATGTTAAATAACACAAAGTTGAAATCCCTGTTAATTGTAATACCGGATAAAACGTGTAAGTACGTACATGTTTATTGCAATAAAAAAAACCAAATATGTATTTCGTTAATGCAAGAACTTTGTTTACTTTTTGCAACAATATTTTATACATAACACAAACAATGAATAAACGTTGACACAGTTGGCACTGTTATACAATCGTTGTATATGTTACAGTCAAAACCCTGAACCAGTCAATATCCTTATTGACGGTTATTAAGGTTATTGACTAAGGGCGTCGGTTAATATCCTTATTGACTGATTTTATCTGACAAAATCAGTTAATAAGGTTATTGACCGACACCCTTAGTCAATAACCTTATTGACTGATTTAAAGAGCAGTCATTCAGTCAATATAGGTTTTAACCAACGTACTGAATAGATTTTAACAATAGCGAGTTTTACTTGCCCATTACAGAAAGGTTTAAGTGTCAAATTCGACCCAGTAGGTTAGGTTAGGTTTGAACTGCGACCCTTACGCCAGAACCGACTCGCTATTGTTTTACTTGCCCATTACAGAAAGATTTAAGTGTTAAAATCTATTCAGTACGTTGGTTAAAACCTATATTGACTGAATGTCTGCTCTTTAAATCAGTCAATAAGGTTATTGACTAAGGGTGTCGGTCAATAACCTTATTAACTGATTATTTGATAGTAACGGTTTTATTTGGTTGGCCTATAAGATTATAAGAACACCAATGA
>CAJQZM010034258.1:28649-39064 GCA_907164665.1 Colias nastes
TCTAGAGAGAGTATTTGTCATAAGTTAACTAAATTGCCAGGTCATTGTGCGTCATTCAAGATCAATTTCAGCGCATTGCAGACGTCGCGACTGTCTGAATCGCGTATTATATTTCAACACTGCGATAAAGATATTTTTGAAAAAAAAAATATATTTATAATACCTTTGATCTTCGCTTATATAATATTTATATTATAATACATACTCATAAATAATATGTTATTTATATAACTAATGTATATTAAAAAAATTATTAAAAAATTGTAATAGTATTTTCCAAGAAACAAACGAATCTCGCTTCGAAATTAATTTTCCTTTTAGCTATGGTCATTTATATATACATTATGACTGTTGGTAAACAAATCTTTTTTTCTGACCCAATGAAGGGCTTTCCCCGTCAAGCCACAACAATCTTATAGTCAAGTCACAAGAGGAGAATATTCTCTGTCCACTGCACGACCTCATTTGGTGTCTGCACTAACGCTCTGGACATTAAACAGGTCTTATAATTTTTTTTTTCTAGCAAAAGTTCAAAAATATCTCTTACTACTCCTTATTTTCAATTTTTTTTTCGAATTAACAAAAAACGTTTTTTTTCTCCATCTATGAACTTTGTTGCCTTGGGTGGATAGGTACAAGACGTCTTGAGTGACCCAGCATAGTTTGTAACTGAGGATTTAGTTATTACTCTATCAGCAAATATATATAGTTAAAGAAAATAATGACGTTATTTAAGATGGCAGTCGTGTATATGAAGATTACACACAATAAGTTGGCTATTAGCATCACAATAAGTCATACCAATCTTGTAATTTGTATTGTGGGCATCCAACATAAATGGTCGACCTACTCAATGCAGTAGCAATGAATCACCAAGGACTTGTAAATACTCTGAACTCTGAAATAACGTACTAGATTTTTTTAGATAGATCACAGCAAGACAAAAAAATGTTTTTACTCAACTAAAGCACAGCCAAATGATAGCCTCCTTTATCTAGTTTACGAATTCCGCATTTATTTTATACGAATTATAATTTGTTGTAAGATCTCTTATATATTCAAGTAACATTTCTTTAAATTTAGAAAATAAAAAGAAGCATAGGTTTGGTTTGTTTTCCATTTCAAATTTATTGTCTTTTCCTTAATGTATCATTCTGAGTCAGCAAACCAACCAGAATCAAATCTACCTATGTAAATAGGTACATGAATTAATGTTCATTTGACTATATCATGATAAATAATTACAATATATAACTAAGTCAAGCCTGGAAAAACAGAACAAATTAGTTTAAAATGTATGGAGACCAAATTGTAGAGCATTTAAATTAGTCAGTTGAAATTTGTATTGACGGAGAGCTATTGCAAAAAACGAGAATTTGAACTAGAGCTTTCCTTGTAATTCTTCGAGCTACGTCCAAAATTCAGCTTGCTCGGTTCCCATGCATTTTTTAATATTAACATTTCAAAATAAGGACTACTACATTTTGTGACTATGGTTAATGGCCCTTGCGGCAATTAATTATGGGTGAAAGGTGACATTATATTTCAATCGTATTAAACTATCGTTATTACATTATAGCAGATTAAAATGTACCTATAGTACATTGGCTGTGCTTCGGAAGTAGGTACCCATACTCATTAACAAGTTCCCAGTTCCCACACTATTATTTCAAAAATGTCTTACCACGCTATATCATGATTCACATCCAAGAAGTTGGAATAACCAATACAAGCAGCAAAAGTGTAACGTTATCTTTTACGACTGATTCCGTATATGTATATAAAAAAAATAATTTGCTAATTAAGCACATACCTGTTTATTATGTGGCGTTATTCTCATTGTTTTATTAATATACCGTACATTAAAGTAAGTAATTACTTATTTGTAATTATATAAAATAAACAATAGGTGATTTTCCTTGTAGCCTTGGATCTCTAAAAACTGAAGTATACAGTGAAGCTAACACAAACAAAGCTTTGAACTGGGATCTCTAAAGTGCCAGTCGCCGGCATAACGTGATACGCGCAGCCTGAAAACTGTCGACGTTTTGTACATAATAATTATTTCTGAAGTTTTGAGTAATTTTAACCTAGTCTTCATAAATATATTATGTGAAATGGATCGAAAAATAGTGCAAGATCCGTGGAAGTTTGTGTTCAAGAGTTTAGTTGAGAAAGAGATTGTGAGCAGAAACAAGTGAGTTTTTGGGTGATTATAATATGTGTCTAGTACATTTTAATGATTTAACTAAGTTTATTTGAACAATGAAAAATATTAAAACACATAATTGATTGCAATCTTGACTTTTGAAAATTGCAATATTAACCTCTTTACGATTATCTTGTAATTCAAGTGAATGGTTTTTAGGGAATAATTTTTGGATAGATATTGTTGTTGTATTTTAGTCAGAGTAGTTACATTTTATTTTGTTATTCTATTAGGAAACTGCAAAAATCTCAGCAAATTTTGATATGAAATGAATCATATTTACTGGAGATCTGACATAAGTGTTTGCTCTGCAGTGTTTGCATCTGGATTAAATGATACACTTTTGTTTACAGTTGCCTACAGATAAAAGCTAAAGATGCACGAATCATTTCCTGTTTAAGACATTAGTAATTTAGTATTTTAATGAAGTATTTATAGCAAGCTATATTATGAAAAATATATAAATATGTGGAGGGATTGAAAAGTTTGAATTAGTTATACGAGGACGTAAATGAGGTACCTAATATTTCTATGTGCTCTTACTGAAACACTTTATAAATGAAATTCCGTTATTTTATAAGATATCGTGCAACAACGAAGCAATATACGTAACTGTTGAGGCTTTTATATTACTAAACCGTGAAGGTCGTTCAACTATATCGACTTTTTTGATGAAAGAAAACCATTGTCTTGTAATAATTAAAAGTACATCTAAGGTACAATACATTTTAGGTTTTATTTTATGAATGTGATAACTGTTTACATCGAATGAAAACATTACCCAGTCGCTCAAAGCTGATCCACTTGATCCTCTGACCTTGAACACTAAAATATTTTTATTTATGAATGAACAGTAACTTATATCAGGAACTGAAACAGTATTGGAATGATTCGTGCGTGAATTACATTGCAAACAGAGAAATTAACACCAAGTTTTAAAGTTTTTGCCTTGTATTAAATAAAAGTATTTATTTTTTTGTTCCATATTTTTCACAAAATAAACTTTTTTTCCGCTTTATAGTACCTAAGCCTACGGAAGCCACGGTGCGCAAATCCGACTCGCACTTGGCCGGTCTTCTTTATATATCTTGTAAAAGTTCAATATAAAAAAATTGAGATAATCTATACTTTTCACAATTATTCCTTAATTTTTGTTACAAAATTTTAAGATTCTGTGTTCATGGGGGGTAGTACCCTGTAGGTTTAGAGTCCCTTGCGAATGTCGAAAATTTTCCGCAAGAGCCGCTGTATCTTTTACGTAGATGTTTACGTTATGTAGTGTGTAGACGGTTACTTTGAGGTAGTGTGTGATATGAATTTCAGCGTGCTACCTCCACGCGTTCTTGAGGAAAAGTGGTCTTGCCAGATATACCGCCAAACAAACAAAAATTCTAAAAACTATAGTCGTAGTCGTAGTCGTAGTATCAAGTACGATTTCAATTGTAGATCACGCCCCAAGTACTATTTTCCAAAAAAATATTCAATGTACTAGGTACGTTTTGACTTTCCAAGATTTTAATATAAGTACATACTTATAGATACTATAAGTTTCATTTTCCTCAGTCCTAATTATTAAGAATCAATGTTCTATAATACGTATTAGGTGTTTTTAAAGATCTTTTGTCATTATGATACTGAGAAAAATGTTACTCTACTTATTGTTAGACTTCCTGGAATTGTTTATTTATTATTGCAGTTTAATTGCATTGTGATCAATGATCATTATAGGACACATCACAAATGACCAGTATGTGATTTGTGATTCGAGGTATTTTAATGGTTTTTTTTTAATAATACATATATTACCACAAGACATCAACCCTTATAATAGATAGATAGATTATCTTTCTTTAGTTATGCTTTTACCGAGTCTATTCGTTTATTTAGGTAATGTGTAGAAAACATTTGTTTCCATAATAGAAGAATTTGATCAATATGCAACTGTTAAAATTTGTCTAATGTCATCTTTTTATTCATCTTACGAGGATAATTTCTAAGTAAATATACAATCATTTGCTACGTTACAACT
Source organism: Colias nastes (assembly GCA_907164665.1). Classification (NCBI taxonomy): domain Eukaryota; kingdom Metazoa; phylum Arthropoda; class Insecta; order Lepidoptera; family Pieridae; genus Colias; species Colias nastes. The sequence goes on from CAJQZM010034258.1 coordinate 32,888, forward strand.
ATGAATGAAATAAAAACTATATAGGAATAATATAATTTCCTGTAACGTACGGCCCAAGGATGTAAGTTAAAAGGCTGTTATTACTGTGTTTTATGAATTTGCGAAATGGATCGTTATAATTAACCAAGAAAATGCAATAGAAACGTAATTTAACCGAACAATATCCTATTGACTGTTTTTATTGTAGGGTTTCCGGAACCGGTCTCTTTTTTGAGAACCGGGAATTTCGGTACTTTTCCTTAAAGGAACCGGGATTTCCCGGTTCTTTCGGTATTTTCGGGACTTGGGAGTTTTTTGTATTATAAAATTTTAAACAAGTGTTATGTGTGTTAACAACAAGTCAAAAGTAAACTACAATCAAATATTCAAGTATTTTTATTGTAAATTCAAAGAAATCTAAAAAAATAACATTAGCATTAATCAGACTTTAATCATCAGTCTTCATAAGTAATTAAATAAAAATCACCATCAATCAGTCTTTCTACTTGTCATTTATATGTAAGTAAATAAGTATTTAGGTACCTACTATCAATGAAATGGCAAAAAATAGGCAGCTACTTATCTTAAAATCCTTAGGGCACACTTTTCAATCCTCAAATAAAAGTTATTAGACTAATAAATTAATAACTAGCAAAAATAAATGTCATCCAACAAGTGGTGAGCATGAAACTTTGCCTTGTGTCGGGCAGAACGATGGTGGAATTCTGCGGCAGGTAACAGTTCAAACAACTCATCAGAACACTCCCCATTGTACAGACGATAGAATACACATAAAGATGCCACGTCTCGTCGTAAAGCTAGTGATCCAGCCGATCGGTAAGTGCTCGGTTGCCAATAACTCTGACGGCTCTTCGTTGCACGCTATCGAGTGGAAGGAGTTGATATTGTGGGGCGCCGGCCCAGAGATGAGAGCAGTATTCCATATGAGGCCGTATTTGCGCTTTATAAAGTAACAAGAGATGACCTGGCCTGAAATACTGCTTCGCTCTATTAAGGACGCCCATTTTTTTAGAAGCTAAAGTAGCTTTGCCTTCCAAATGATAGCGGAACTGAACGTCATCAGATATATCGACACCAAGAATTCCGATACTAGGCTTTATGCTTAGGGGAGTGTTCTCGAATAAGGGACCTGTTAGAAATGGGGTTTTCTTGGCTGTGAATGTACATACTTGCGTCTTGTCAGGGTTAAATCGGACAAGATTTTGTCGACCCCACTCAGAGACTTCACCAAGGAGAGCCTCAATATTGGACACAAGTATGTTTCGGTTTGTATTGACGTGTTCTCGAGAAATATTTGGGCGGCCGGTATATATAGCATCTCCAGTACTGTCATCTGCATAGCAATGAATGTTACTGATTTGTAACATGTCATTGATATGCAGTAAGAACAGTGTGGGTGAAAGGACGCAGCCTTGAGGGACGCCAGCGTTCACGGGCAGTTATAGTACAGAGCTCGTACCGTCAACCAACACCCGGATACTACGAGATGTAAGAAAGCTGGCAATCCACTTACATAATTTCTCTGGGAGTCCATAGGCTGGAAGTTTCGAGAGAAGAGCCCGATGCCACACCCGATCGAAGGCTTTTGTAACGTCCAGACTAACTGCTAAGGCCTCCCCTTTACTCTCGATTGCCGTAGCCCAACGATGGGTTAAGAGAACTAGGAGATCACAAGCTGACCGTCCATGGCGAAAGCCATACTGTCGGTCACTGATCAACTGGTTTTCCTCCAAATAACCCAAGAGTTGGCCGTTAATGATGCTTTCCATCACTTTTGAGAGTAAAGAGGTAATCGCGATAGGTCTGTAGTTGGATGGATCAGAACGATCGCCTTTTTTAGGGATCGGGTGTACAGAGGCAGTCTTCCACGAAGCAGGGACAGAGCGACCATGTATTTCGCGCGTTTTTTCTATAAGCTCGGAGCTATTTACATTAAAGTTTTGAACTTTTGAACAGTAGAAAGTGTGGAAAAGTAAAATAACAGTGAATAAGAGTTTTACAGTGAAGAAAAATAATGAATTAGATAGTAGGAATAGAAGTTTGAAAGAGTAATAGATAAACTAGTAGTATTAAATAATATTCCCGAAAGAACCGAAAGAACCGGGAATCAAAATTTATTTCCCGGTTCCATTTTACTAACAAAAGAACCGGGAATTCCCGGGATTTTCGGTTCCGGGATTTCCCGGTTCTGAACCCTATTTTATTGTCAGCTTTATCCCTTCACCCTGTATCTAAATATCTTGGAGGGCTCATAAGGTTTATAAAGACATCGGAAATAACGTGAGGGATCAGGGACCCCGTATAATCGATATGGTTGATGACGCGGTTACGCCCCTGGTACAATATCTATCTTCTCGTGGCAGCGCTTGTGGCTGTCGCGAGTGGCTCGTGTGCGGCGACACTTATCGCTTTTTTAATTTTTTATACCATAATACCTACTTATGTAGGTATGCAATATATGTTCTTGTGTCGCAGTCTGTGGGCTGTGCTGTGGGTAAAAAAAAATTACATGGATGTGGGCGATAAATAGGAACATTCTATTTTGGAGTCTTGCTAAAGTTGTATAAAATAGCCTTGAGATCGTTATATATAATGCACTTTGTGTACTTATATGTATATCTTGTTTATCTTCTTAGTTAGCAAGATAATATAGATACGTAGTCAACGTTTATAACTTATATAAAACATTTTATTACCTATATCTGTTGCACAAATAGGGGAAAACCATTTGCAGCGCACTAGGAAATTGAATAGAAAATTGTAAAATATGATGAATATTTCGCTTTTATTTTGAAATGTCTGGGTGTTTTTTATTTAGTTATGTTGTATTTGCTATTTTCATCATTATTCATTACCCTGTATGGAAACCATGCATAAAGCAAAAGCTTTCTGTGGCTTTGTTTAGTTTGAGTCCAAAAAGCATTGTGTGTATTATGTATATAATAATCCTGGTTTTCATTTATATACTTAAATAGAATTTTGCTTCATATGAAGTTAGAAACGTTTTATAATTTGTACCTGTACCCAATCTGTACCGTAGGTAATTAATTAGTAGTCTATGCATGTACATAAAATAATATGAGTCATGTATGGAACCCTTTAATAAAATAGTATCTAACCCTGTGATCTAACCCACCGGGAAAAAAGGCGCAAAAAGTTTTAATTGTATGCTATTGCCTGAGCGGGTGAAGGACGTTCACAGAGCTTGCGTGACGTAATTTAATACTTAGTTAAAAAACCTATAGCCTCTTACAAGGTTTTTGTACAATTCTTTGCTGTTTGTATAAAAAAATTGATTTCCGACGGCCTAGATTAGTTACGTGTAGCAGCCTAAATGCAGTCTTTTCGCACTTACAGTTATTTTATGATCGCTTTCGCTCCTAACCCTTATCAATACATCTACCATAACATATTAGGTATATCTACAAACTCCAAGACTGGTTAGAGACGGCTTTGCTACTAGATAATAAGTAACAACCCAGTAAACCATGTTTATCTAATGGGTAGAATTATATTATGTAATACCTAAGTACTAGGTTACTAGATTCTCTGTAATACCTACTAGGTTTATTTAGTTAAAATATTAAATCATTGCAATTAATGTTCCTGCAGAATATGAAACATTATGAATTTTTATCGTTTATTACATGTTCTACCAAAGGATTTAAATAAAAATAACTAAAAAAAGACGTACTGTTTACTTGGTATAATGAATGAAATGAAATGAAAATGAAAAATACTTTATTGCATTGAAAATACATAAATCCTACTAATATTATAAATGCGAAAGTTTGTGAGGATGTGTGGCTGTTTTCCAATTACAGAGCATAATGCGACTCAGTGGCGCACAATGCCGAATTATGCTGATACTTAATTGGAACGTGAAACGCACCAGCAGGTTGCGCTAAGTTCAGTGTTGAAAAAAAAAAATTCATAGAGTTAGCAATAACCTCATTAATGTGTAAATAAAGTGGTATACATAATAATTGGTTGAAAAATATTTACGGTTATTTTAAGTAATTTGGATTTTGATTATTTCATTAACATTTTTTTCAATGTTTGTACCTTCATCCATACTTATATTTATTTTTTTTAACACAATTTGAATTAACTTTGATTATTTCGAAAAAACTACAATGAAACGAAAGCTTTAAAATTTTTTCCAACAATTAATAATTACTAACGATAAATCGATTGCACGCATCAATTCACGCGCATTACTTTTAGAGTCTGGCCAGCCAAAGCTGAACCCAGTGTTTTTTGTAGCGGCCACACTATGGAATGTCATCATGGCGTTTCTGCCTAGTTAGATGTCAGTTTTGTTGAAAACGGTTCAAATCATTTGCTTTAATAACGTTTAAATCCTGCTGTGTTGTGTTTCTAATGTACATAAATACTATGATCACCTATAAGAATATCAAAAGTATCAAAATGTTTTTTTCCTACTAAAGCCGATGTTACCAGGTCCATATTTTTTAAATTTGCCGCCCTTTACTGGGTTCAGCTTTGGCTGGCCAGACTCTAAGAGTGCTCGATTGTGCGAAGCGTTGCTGTAGTTGGAACATTCAACGTTAAGCATTATGCCGCATAATGCGCTCTAGTGCTGTAATTGGAAAACACGGTATGTGTGTGTGTTTGTTACTCTTTCACGCAAATACTACTGAACCGATTACAATGAAATTTAGCACACATATAGAGGGTAACTTGGATTAACACATAGGATAGGTTTTTCTTTGAAAACGCGGGCGAAGCCGCGGGCGGAAAGCTAGTACATAATATAACAAAGACAAGACTACAGAAACAGCAAAGGGCGGCCTTATTGCTAGGTAGTGATCTCTACCAGGCAACCCAACAATCAGAGGAAATATAACAATATGATGTGGGTGAGCAAAAATAAGGCAATACTAACACATTGATAAAATGTACAAAATAAACATATTATACAAAGCAAACATAAGTACTTACTAATTACTATTACTTGGTATACCTACCTATAGACTTCTCTAAGAAGGAAGGCACTTATTTTCAAGCATTAGGAAAATCTTCGGAGGATCTCATCATTAGAGGTAGTTTCTGAAATAACAGGAAGTTTGATAAACTCGTAGGTAGACACGTAGATGATCAATGTTTGAATACTGATTATAAGTAGGTATTACAAAAGCACGTGCGTTCATTTATTCTGGTTAGTGCTTGTGGTGCTATAGTCTGTTTCAACCGGCGAACGCGGCTGCCTTGAATTACGTCAGTTTCATTCCATTCGTGTTTCGTATCGCGAAGCAAAACAATCGTTTTTAGGCGCATTGTCGCTTGAAATAAAATAAAATAATTCGTATTTACGCTCCCAATTGAGGTCATAATATGTGAGAAAGTAAAGGTCAGTGACATATTTTGTTTGTTGAAGCAAGCAATGAGGAGTGAGAAGTGAGAATCAATTTACTTACTAAACGGTACCGATGCGGATTCTGTGAGGTTAAGTTTCTGTTTACGTCATTGCTCTGTTGAACATATGACTCGACTTCTTCAGTGAATCATAATATAATCCGGCAATTGTTATGGTAACGACGACGCCGCGAAGTAGTCCTATCAAACGTTAGACTCTATTTATTTAACGTAGGTAAATAAAAATAAGTAAAATAAAAAAATGGATGAAGAATCAATGTGGAAAGGTTTTTACGAAAAATTGCAGCAACAAAAGTCAACAGAGGAACAGGTGCATGAGACCCAGTAAGTTGTTCAGCTTTGTTTACCTATAGAAAAATGTTTAAATTATGTACTTTCCTATTTTTGAATCCTTAATTAGTGTTTTATAGAGAATGACTTGCAATGGCTATTTTTTACTATTTATATTATATAAAATAAATTGCAAGTAAAGAAAAAATAGCTTAAGACTTAAATTAATCACCATTAATAATTATTTGCATGATTATTATTTTTGCCGTGAAGCGGTTAAGTTTAAATACTTTTGAGAGGGGTACGTAAAATTATAATTTGAATACTGTGCATACTTTTGAACTTATATTTTGATATAGGTATATGTATTGTGCTAAGTTGGTGCTAAGTATAAAGGCTGGTTCACACTTTGATTAGTGCGAGTGCAGGTGATTAGTGCGAGTGCAGGTGTGTAGTGCGAGTAGTGTCCAATTGACTGCGAGTGCAGGTGATTAGTGCGAGTGCAGG